>JAGVVM010002503.1:0-37975 GCA_019149425.1 Psidium friedrichsthalianum
AATCAAACATGCGATGTAAACACGGTGTCTCCCGGAGGCCGGATCAGCCGACCCCCAGGGCGATAGGCGGCCCCGTCAGCGCTGCCCCCCCCCCGCGCCCTCGTCCAAGAGGAAAACGAACAATAAAACGGCGTGCCCCCCCCCTGCCCCAGGAGACACCCTATTCCTGGACCGCCAAGATCAACGCGTCAAACAGGGTGAGAGCGGAGAAAGGAAAGAGAAACCCCAATGAACACTGGGCACCAAGTTTCAGCTCACACCACAGAACTGGAGGCGCACCATCTCGCCACCATCGTTCGGGCGTTCCTTGGCTGATCGCACAGACTCAGAGAAGACGGGTTGCCCCCCCCTCCCCCTCCCCCCCCCCCCTCCTCCCGCCTGCCTCCGCTCCCGCCCCCCCCCTCTTTTTCCCAACCCCATCTCTGTCTAGTCCTAGCCCTCTTAGTTCCACCGAGTCCTTCATCGATTCCATCGAGTTCATTGAGTCCCCGTCAAGTTCTTTGCCCTAGTTCATCTCATTATTTCGGCCTTCCTGAGAATGAAACAACCAAGATGCAAGTTTACTCAAGAAGGATGAAGCTCAATCCGGAAATATATAAGTCCCGTTATCCGAACGTATCAGGTAAGAAATCACCTCACCATTCCTCTAAGAACCAGAGTTAAGTAATTGGATTTACCTATTGCTTGAGAAAAGCTACCAGGAAATGCTACCCAAACACCCTATCTCCCAATTGTGTCAATACCAAAGACTATCTACTCAACACAAGCCTTTATTACTCTCTTGATTCAATTACGATTTCATAATTCGACTGAAGCTTTTGAGGATAGGAATTGGATACAAGCTATGATGGAGGGAAATGAAGCCATTGAAGAAGAATGATACATGGGAAGTTGTGAATTTACCCAAAGGCAAGAGCCAGTGGGATGTAAATGGTTATACACTTAGTACAAAGCTGATGAAGCTTAGGAGGTATAAAGCAAGGCTCGGTCGCAAAAGGTTACACCCAAACTTATGGGTGGATTATCAAGAGACCTTCGCACCGGTAGCAAAGATGAACACAGTGCGGATGCTACTTTCTCTCGCAGCTATTTTAGGTTAGTGTCTTGCAGCAATTTGATGTGAAGAACGCGTTTTTACATGGAGATTTGGAGGAAGAAGTTTTTATGGAGCCTCCACCAGGTTTTGACAAGGACTTTGGAAACAAGTCAAGTGTGTCGGCTTAAAAAGGCTTATATGGTCTGAAACAGTCCCCAAGAGCTTGGTTTGAAGGTTCACGAAGCAATGCTTGAGATGGTTACAAGCAAAGTAGAGGGGATCACACCCTGTTCATCAAACACTCAAATGAAGGGTATGGTCACAGCTCTTCTTGTGTATGTTGACGATTATAGTTGTGACTGGTAATGATAAAGCTGAACAAGAGTCTCTTAAGAGTTGTCTTATCAACAGTCGAGATCAAAGACTTGGAAAAATTGAGATACTTCCTTGGTATCGAGGTGGCTACTCTAAGAAAGGTATTTTTATATCCCAAAGGAAGTATATACTTGATCTTCTAAGGAAACAGGATGTCTAATAGCAGGCGGTCAGCACTCCTATTGATGCAAACCATAAAAGGATGGACAGGGAGAGAGTGGCATAGTTGAGAAAGGGAGATATCAAAGGTTAGTAGGAAGGCTTATTTATCTGTCTCATACTAGGCCAGACATAGCCTATGTTGTGGGGGTTGTAAGTCAATTCACGCATGATCCTAAAGAAGAACATATGCAAGCTGTCTACCGGATTCTTCACTACCTCAAAGCTTACTCCTGGGAAAAGGTATTTTGTTTAAAAAAGGTGACAAGCGAATCTTGAAGCCTATACTGATGCAGATTATGCTGGGTCACTAACAGATAGAAGTCCACATTTGGCTATTGCACTTTTCTAGGGGGAAATCTTGTCACTGGAGGAGTAAAAAACAAAATGTGGTTGCTAGATTTTAGTGTCTGAAGCTGAATTCAAGGCAATGGCGAATGGGATATGTGAACTTTTGTGGCTCAGAATTGTCATTGAAGATCTCAAAGTGGATCATGAAGGAACTATGAGACTCTATTGTGATAATAAATCAGCAATCAACATTGCTCACAATCCGGGTCAGCATGATCGAACCAAAGCATATTGAGGTAGACAGACATTTTATAAAGGAAAAGCTTGATTCTGGTTTGATCAGTACTCCCTACACTCCTAGCAAGGATCAGCTAGCTGATGTACTGACCAAAGCCTACCAGTGTCGAGATTTCAGAGATTATCAGCAAGTTGGGCATGGAAAATATTCACTCACCAACTTGAGGGGGAGTGTTGGAAATCTCCTATAATCTCTCCCTAATTATTTGGGATATTATGTGATATTATGTGATTTGTTTTTTTTATAGCTGTAAATTAGATACTGACAGAGATTATGGGCTAATTAGGATCTTTACCTAAAATAGGTTCTTACCTATTTAGGTCTTCTATTCCTGTATATATTCTCCTTGTATTCTCTCAATGTAAATTAAGAAAAAAGAGATTCTTTTCTTCACCTCCTAATCAAATAAACCGTTGATATGCAATGACTTACTCTAAGCTGAGTAACGCACAAATTCCAGGTACCTTTAATGCGGGATGCCAGAGCAAAGAGCTTATAAATCATTGTTCTGGTATTGTTTATTAAATTCATAACTATGTCCGATATATGCTGCAAATAATTTTTTCCCTCTTTTTAGAATTCACGCTATGTGGAGAATCAAAAAGTACCTTACATCAGCCATTACATATAAGCAGAACGATAATTTTACTCTACACTAAAACTGCAGACTATAAACCTACACATCCTTCAATCAAGCACTTGTTTTGCACGGACTGATCCAAGAATCAAAGGTAACTCACAAACCAAAGTATGCTACTTTTACTAGCACGGTCATGGGTAATTAACACTGGAAAGATCACATAGACAACCTGTATAACTCATGACCAGAAGTAATTATTTCTCTTTCTTTTGCATCTGCCAATTCTGTAGCTCTTATTGATTGAAACATGCTTCAAAGACATCCCCCAAATTGCACTTTTTTTAACCATTGAACCACTATCAACTTTACCCGTCAGATGCCTCAAAAGACATCATTTATGCTAAAATTTTTAATCAGTTCTGTCACCACAGCTTTTAAGAAAGCAGTTACTTGACATTAGGATAGTTTCTCTGGCCTCCTTTATCCTGACCAAGAGTTGGCTCTTAAAACCCTTTGGCCTTACAAAATCTGGCATTAGAACACCAATTTGGACCCCCAAAATCAAAAGCTCAAGTGAATATATGAGGACTCACTCGTTTATCAGATCTTATATAATTAGCTTTCATAAAATGAGGTCGAGAAGATAACGATGAATAGTAAACAAGGCGAATTCCTGAATGACAAAATATGTTACTATTCTGTACAAACTGTATCAGCTGGACTAGAAGAAAAAATTCATGAAGGATATAGTTCAACTAAGTTGACTATACATATATACAGCTAATAAGGTTTGCATAGTTTATTTACTCCAAACCTTAATAGCTCCATCCCTACAGCTTGAAATCAAGAGTCTCTGGTTCAACTTGACTGAGGCTAAAGAGATGATAGAGTCACGATGACAACCAGCAGAATCGGTGGCCGCAGCAGTAAGGACAGCTTTTGCTGTTAGCTTAGTTGTTAAAGGTCGTCTCCGAGTCTCCTGTTCGCCATGAAAGAAAGGCTGAAATATCAGCTGACTGACCAGTCTGACAAAATTTTAATCGAATTTTTCTTTGGAATTCTTTCTACTGAAAGTTACCTTGGTTTCAGATAACTACAAATAACCCTAGCACGCTAAGGAGAAAAAGAGCACAATCATTTAAAAATTTCATTTCAAGGATGTTTAGTCCAAGAGAAAACTGAACGGCGGCAAGTCGCAGAGAAGTTTGGTTTCCTTAGATGAGGTGACAACACAGAGGCAGTGAAAAGTTCCAATGCAATAGAATAAGAAAAGTGATATAACACAAACTATGGAGTGCATTAGCCAATAGTTTCTTCTTCAAATAGCAGTTTCCAGCTAATAGCACTAGGTATGGTCCAACTGCCAGCATCTAAGAGCAAACAAGTTTAAGGATAGGATATTAATCTTCATTATCACCTGTAACTCAATCATGGTTTGAGTAAGCATAACAGATTTTTAAATGCAGAAGAATCAATATTATGGTACAGCAAGTTTATGTATCTTGAGAAATTGTCAAATGAAAAGAAAGTAAAGGTGATGGAAATCCACACTGAAGTTTTGCCTGCTATTTCGAGAGAATAAATGCCAGTGAAGGCAAGAAAAAACTCTGTCGAAGTTTGTCATGATACGATTCACAGAAGATCGCCCTGGGTTCAAGAAGTGCCAATATGCTCTCTACTCCTTTATTTAAAAAGAAGCATGTGGCCCAGTACATCAGAATGCCTACCTGCACAATTTGCACCCCGAAAGATGATCTTGATTCATAGAAGTCGTCAGTTCCTATGCCCTTTATGTTTGGTCCACATACACAGTATGTTCGATCAGGGCTGCAAACCCATTAAAGTTCATTAATCATAGACTGAACTGGTTGATATATAACAACAAAAAAGTATAGAGGCAAGTCAAACCTGCAATGGTCCCATCGACGAATTTTTAAATCGGTACCCGCGGTTAACAAATCACCCCCAGGTAACGGAAGCAATGAACGAATGCCGGAAGCCGAGGAGGAGGCTCATTCAACTCATCAACTCTGTACTTTGGATTCACATTACGTTTCAGATCAGCTTTGTAACTTGTTTTGTTTGATGGTCTGGCCAGTGCCCAAGGCACATCAGACACTTCACCATCACCCTCATAATTTGCAACCCTCATCACCTGGAAATATAGGCATATTAGAGAGTGAAGGAAAAAAGAAGTCATATCAGAGGGCACCAAACAATTTAAAAAAGAGAACGAATAGTTCACATTTCACATTTAAAGAAAGACAGAACATTCCTCCTGTACTTTTGATCAGACTAAGGTCCGTATTTTGGATAAGTTAAAAGCCACTGTCAGGCAATGACCAAAGTAGGATATCGGAAAGGCAATGCTAGCATTTCCTGACTCAGTCTGGCTTAGTTCATGGGAACACTTTGATGCTAAAAATAAAAGCTCTTCACGATGTTAAACAAGTTAATGAGCATAATTTTACTCTCAGGGCAATGACATATCAGGAAGGATTAGTTGTTTCTAACTTCTCGATTTTGCATCAAATTAGTAACCATGCCCAGCAAGCAATGTACTAAGCCAGGTTTTCATCGACACATCCGTCTCAAATCTTCCAAATGACTGAGATCTCTCTGAGGTTTCTTCATGAAACAATTGCAATCCTTTGAAATCTGGTGTAAGAGAACTTATAAAATATCATGTCCAAGGCTATAATAGAGGAGATTGATATTTGGGTGGAAAGTTGGAAAGAGTTTGAAAAAATTTGTGAGAGAAAATGGAGGGAAACTTAAATTTTGTGGTACTTTCTCTGTAAATTCCATCACATTGGTGCTTCCAAACACAGTGCAAAGGCTATTTACTCTACATCTCCATTTACAAGTAGAACTCCACAAAAGAGACATAGGTTCCACTTGCATGGTGCATAATTGGGGTGTAATCCAGTTTCAAGGAGGAGCTACAGTACGTGCATTATCTCACAAGTGTAGAAGTCTCAGAAGCATGAGGGTATCTAGAGGATCGGTTCTTGATAAAGTTGTACCTAGAGTATGTTTTCACTTTTGTCTTTGTCAAGTTCAAGTGCCTCACGAATTATTTCTCTTGCCTGTTCCTTCTTATGGATCAGCACAGGCAAAGACAGTGCATACAATGTATGCAGGATGTTTTTGATTTTATGTTCTTTCATTCCTGTTTAGATCTTGGAATTGACTCCTCAATACAAAATTATACCACTGTTACTGTGGCAGATTCTTAATGCTAGGATTTAGAATAAGAAGCCCTTATACCTGATGGCAGCTCCCATTCTCTGCATTCCAAAGAGAAATCTCATTAGAGCCGGCGGCAACATAAACAAGTGGTCTTGTCATGGCAGACGTGGAAGCATTTGAAGGAGGAACAAAAAGACACATCTTCTCTATAGGGCAAACAAGAGAATACTGCCATGAATTGACAGGTACAAGGAACCTCAGGTCCCAGAGAGTAAGCACGCCCCTTGAAGACCCTGAGACAAACCAATTTCCACAAGGACCTGCAACTATAGAAGAAATATAACCCTCCTCGGGTGTAGTTGCCAAGCTCCATGCATTCAAATTACTTCTTGCATCAAACAGATGAATCCCACCATTTTGGGTGCTGTACATAACCATCTGACTGGAAGTAATATCAGCACTATAATTCATTAGGCTGAGCACGGCACCTTCCTTAGCATCTTTCTTTTTAATATCAGCAATACCTGAATACTTCTCAATAACATTGCCGAGACCTCTGGAGATGTAATCCACAGAAAACATATGTATTGTGCCATCACAAGCTCCAACAATCACTTGAGCAGAACCCCGAAGAATTGCAGTACAAAGTGCACGGCTTCCTTCCAGGTGGTATGTTAGCCTTGACCTAAATGATATGTCTTTTTCCAATTTTCTTGAATCCCACACCTTGACAGTGGAATCATCTGAAGCACTAACAAAAAAGCTATGATCAGTTGAAACTGCAATATCGTTGACAGCAGAGCGGTGCTCCTGGAGGTGCGCAACTAACACTCCACGTGGCCTCCAACCTAAATCTGGAATGGTCGATGCACGTTGAAATGAAGGTAACCCCATTATATCAGACAATGTTGAAGCATCTTCCATATTGACTGTGCTCCCTTTCACCATGCTAGATAATCCCATCTCTTGGAATTTGCTATTACCATAAGTTGTTTGATCATTCTCTCTGCTATCTGGTTCATGTACCACCCTATGAAATTGTTTAGAACCACCGCTGATGCTGAATGAACCAGAAACAAGCTTTGGTGCTGGAACTGAACTTGCCAAGGAAAACGATTTGCTTACAGTGTCCATCCAAGGCATGGATGATGAATCAAAACCCAAGGAATTAACTTGCAATGAAGCAGCAGATGGTGCAGAAGGATTTCCAGTTGATCGCTTATCTACACTGAAGGAATATAAAGGAATCCCTTCTGATGATTTGTCACACATGAAGCTATTCAAACCACCAACTTGTGAAGCCATAATACCTGAAAACTGCACTTTTTCTGAGCATGTAGCCTCTATAGAGCTAGTAGTCTTTGGCATATAACTCCCTGTAGACCTTAGTTTTGCCACATTATCATCAGACTCAGTTTGGCCTGGCTGGTTTAGGGTGCTGTCAATTGAGCGTTGCATATCAAGATTTAGTGGCTTATCTAGCCAGCTTTTCATTAAGTTTGTTTCTCCTGAACCCCTCGTCAAGGATTCAACAGTTTCCCATTGTTTCACTTGTGCTGATGATTTGTACCATATTTTTCTCTGTCTCTCCAACATGTCTGAACTCCTTGCACTTTCCAAGACTTCATAGAATACTGGTTTTGATACCGGAGGTTTTAGACATGAAAGAAGAACCTTCTCAGAAGCTAGAGATGCCGGTTGCCTCCGGAGGAAAGGGCGTATAAGTGGTGCAAGGAAAACATAGGAATCGACAGCACCTAAACTCTCGCTGCTAGCTGAGACAAAGGTGACAACCAGTCTTCTCACCCACTGGCTGGGATAACAGAGCAACGGGAATGCCCGTTCTATCATTTCAAGCAGAGTCCTCTTCCTCAATAAGCCACCTTTACACAAGATGGCCAAACAATCCAATGCATTGACGACAACAGCCTCAGTTGGATCACTCAAAGCTTGCTCGATGTAAGGTAAGAGATATTCCTCCACACTTCTTTGGCCAACAAAAAAGCAAACATATATGATCCGCCCATAGAATACTGCCCTCAGCTGCTCATCTCTATCATTCAGGAAAGCTGGCAGAATAGGTAGCAGAAAGTCATTACTCTGTCTCTGTCCAAAAAAACAACATAAGATACCTACATCCTGGAGGAGTGCTCTCCTAATGCTTGGAGTTTGCTTGAGACCCATCACAAGTTCTTGAACAACCTCAGCAATAGACTTCCTCAGCTGGGCAAGTTGTGCATCTGTACTTGCTGCTTGCAGTTTTTTAGTTGTTTCACTAGAAACCGAAGGTGATTTCTGTTGTAAACTCAATTCATCTAGTACCCCTGCCTCACTCAAGCTTATCGAATGAAGCAAGAAACGATAGGCAGTGAGAGCCAATTTCGCTATATTACTGGCATAGCATATTCTCACACTTTCCTCAGGATCATCAGGTAGCATTGATAGCATGGGAAGAATATATTCTGGAAAAATTTTAGCATCACTGGGAGGAAAATCTCGGACTAAAGGAAGAATATAGCATAAAGTCTCTAAGGCAGCAGAACGCACAATTGCTGCTGGATCGGAAAGCATAGCAATCACATAAGGAATCACACGCTGCAAGCGGTCTTCATCATCAATATATAGGGAACATGTAGTCAGCAGAACTAGGGCTCCTCTCCTCAGATGAGGCAGCTTGACATTGCGTATACACGCACAAAGCAAGGAGGCAATAAGTACCATACCTTCACACTTCATACTATTTTCAGGTACTTCTAAAAAGGCATGCCAAAATTATCCAAGTTGCCGTCATGTGCAGACATCAGATCATTCAGCTTCTCAATTGTGATCTGTTTCATGCAGGGATGGTCAATTCCCCTAAACGCATGGGAAATGTGTTTACTTGGTTCTTTAGGATCTTGTATCCAGCTTATTTTGAAATTCTGCTGAATTGAACAATTGGACTCATCCTTCACCGCACTCTTTGCATTATCCCTAAGCAGATCACCGTTGTAACCAAAACCACCGCCATGATCCTTTGATGAGTCTTTCACAATATCCCCTCTTTTTCTCACCGAGTCATTTTCCGACTTGTCATCTAATTTTGCAATCATCTTCACTGATCGATTACCAGGTGTTCCAGCTACAGGATAAGTTTCCTCGGAGGACCTATTGTTCATCATGTGCTTAAGTATCTCATTGAAAACACTCTGACACATTGCAACCTATAACAGACATTTTAATAGAATCAAGAGTATAATATGAAATAAAAGCAGCAGTCAATTTTTGGATTGAAATGAAAAGGCGTTACCCTTGCGTCAGGCGGAAGAGGATTGCAACAGCAGTAAAGATTGTGCAGAAAAGGCGAGAAGTAGCCTGGAAACACAATGCCAGCAAAGGTCTGTAGGTAACTTTCCGCAGAAAGGCGACATTCTGGCTCCAATTGAATCATATGGAGGATCATCTTCCGAACTCCAGAATCTGGGATCTATAATCACAAAGCACACCAATGAGAGTCCAACAAACAGAGGAGCCAGAATGTGCTTGTGTGTATGAGAGAGAGAGAGAGAGAACTTTTCAAGATGCTGGCTAGGATCATACTGCCCCCTCCGATAAGCAAGAAGCTGGAGAGCTCAAAAAGTGGCTGGCCCTCAAGAAAAAGCTCTGCGATCACACACCTAAAACGATAATATGGTAACAAGCTAAGATAGTTGTGCTGCAAAGCTAGACAAACTAGATTCAAGGCAAACAATATTTCAACAGATACAAACAATTACTTAAATACAAGAAGTGTGGGGAAAAAAACCAATCTCTTGGAGCACCTCATCACCATATCAATTGGAATCAACCAACAGCCAATTGATATCAACATGTTAGTAATGCATCCATTCCATAGAGATAATGTCTAGAATCAGTAGGAACGGGAGATGACAGAGATGCAGAGAATGTCTGGGACAGGTTTTCTTTCAGATGCCATATCTCCAATGAGGCAAAACAAATCCTAGGAATTAATGAGTTCACCACTACTTGCACCATTATGACCAAATGTCCAATACTACATATACAAACATGCTGTCTAGCATGAAGTGAAAATATCATCAATACTAGGCTACAGCGTAGTATAAATGGGCAATAGGTACGAGAAATGCTGTTCTTGAAACACCTAGCTAGACTTTCCTAGAAGCACATTATTGATAACATAGAGATAGACTTTGCATTTTTATAAGACAGTATGTTACTTGGCATCAATCTAATTCTTTTTTTAGAACAACCTTCTATAAATTGCATAATCATAACCTTACCACTATCCCACCAACCATCAACTTTTCCAAAACTGTATACCCAATCAACACAATTTAACTCATGGAAAATACAGATGATGTATAATAAAAACTTCCAGCAATACAAAATTGGAATTTGAGACAGCTTCTGTTGTCCTCAGGAAGTGACAATCCATAAGCTGCTGCTTCTCATGGTAAAAATGCTTACCCTACAGCAAAGATATCCATAGATGGTCTTAAAGGTGCATCTTGGGCAACTTGCATCTCACCTCCATGCTCATAAAATCTCTGAAAGTTGGGAAAACTGGTTGGCCGTTACCCAAGTTAAAAATTCTTAAACTACACGGAAGACTAACTGCAAAGAATAATCTCAAATATTTGCTGGCAAAAAACGTATATGCTTGGAGCAGGCTCACAAGACTTGAACAGGAAATTCTCAGGCATACATCTCATGACTTCTGAACAAGGATTAAGGAAGTGTGATATAGACTAAGGAAAAACATGTGCACCTAATGAGTTTTGCAACGTGGCCAAATCGTACATCAGATGATTTTCAAAGAGTCACCTGCTGTCTAAAAAGTTGGAATTGTAAGCATCTAAAGGCATTACCATGGCCAGGCATGGGAGAGGCTAGTGGTGCCGAAAGCTATTCATGCAGCTATCCATTCAGTGTGAAAGATAAGTACTGACCTCTAGATAGGTTGTATTGATCTGTACCCAAGATTGTATTGATTCAAGGAAACTTGCTATGAAGCCATACTAATTACAGTAATCATTATTCTAAATGCATATCCAAACATCTAAGACACAGTCTTGTAAGGATTAAAATTAAGTTAGCCCGTTTTTCATTTTCTAAACAAGGCACAGCAAGGATGTCTTTAGACCGGTATTATCAAGAACAAGAAATCACTCTTTGCTAGGAAATAGAAGATGGACTGCTCCTATTAAGTTACATCACTTTCTTGACTAATTTTACAAAACAAAGCAATTGGAAATTCCACAGTGTGCTGTGCAGAAGAGGAAAAAAAGTCTTCAATAGTGCTACTTTTTTGTAACATCATCAGTTTAAGATGAATGTGGTATTTCCTATGGAAGGATGGGTAGAACTCTTGGCCTTTCTCTTAAAACTTAGACTGTTGAACAACATATTGCTTCCTTAAGTATAGTGTTTTTTGCTGGATGCAAATCCTCAAGGTCTTCGTCTAATAAATCTCAATGATATAAAAGGAAAAATATATGGTAGAACTGGAAAAGAACCAAAGTCAGAGGGAAAACCAACCTCGGGAGCAAGATAGCATAGTCTTCTACCTCCGGTGTCAAAGAAAAATGAAAAATCGGAAGGGTCATCATAGGGGATATAGGTCGGCTTGAAGGAGGCGAAATCAGCTAGGTAAAGCCAATTCCATGAGGTTACAAGTACATTCTCGCACTTAATGTCCCCTAAATGAAGCAAAGTGTCAAAAAGGGCAAAAAACAGTAGTCATGTTAAAGGAAAAAGAAACATCAGCGGTAGGCCCAACCAACTTAACCCACCATGGCAAATTCCCTTTTCATGGCACTGCTTCAGCGCAAGGAGTAACTGCAGAACCACCAGATCATAAGAGCTGAGATTGAAATGCATACTTGACATATCAAATCAAGAGGGTGAGAGAAAAACCTGAAATGCCAGCCATTTTTTCTCGATGATATTAAGGAAAGGGCGAGTACTCAATCGATCATGCAGATTATTGAAGAAGTACTGCCTTAACAAATAGGCCGCTTTGTCAGTTTCCTGCCAAGACTGCAAGAAGACATGTCCACATGAGGTCTTGAACAAACACTCCCCTCATATTTTCAAAAAACAGTTGGTTTTAGGACCCAAAAAAATAAACCGATAATAAATTTAGAAGTGCATCTCTCATTTTTGTCCACATTTAGTTCAACTAAGCAAAGTACTCCAAGACAAAACTGCAACTATTCTCTATCACAAAAGAAAACTTGAATCTAATTGGTTATCGTGATTAAGATACACGTTCTCAATTATTTTAAAAATCCTTTGAGCGCCATACACTGCCATCAAGTTCAGCCCAAGTGAAAGTTTAATGTTTAGAATCAATCTGTCTCATAAACCAGAAAAGAGAACACTTAAAATGACCCAAATTCGAACTCAGAAGAAACAGAATGCTGTGACATACTGATCGGCTTATATCTCATGTTTCTCAAATTCCACATGATCTCGGGCATCCATATCTGTTTTCCTCAACCTACACTGTCATGCACGTGTAGTAGTCTACCCCACGTCTTTGAAACTAGAAAATGCTGCAGAGTAATGACCTTTTCCATCCAAAAGTGAAGAAAATGCATTACCAGTGCCACAACTATTATCGTTTCCCTCTACTTCGTGAAATCCCCCAGCAATTCCCACGTTCTCAAGAGGAGGATAAGCAAAATCCACATTTTAACTTTTGACCCCAAGAATAATAGAAAAATCGATGAAGCTAAGATACCACGCGACTACTACCTCCAGAAAAGCTTAAGATTCACCCGAGCAATAGAAAAAAAAAAATCACTCGGTAGAGGATGGACTCACTAATAGACTATAATCGACTGAAGAAAAGAGAAAAAGCACTTGCAATTCCTTCAAGACAAACTAGCGGGCACCAATCGCAACTTCCACTCAAACAAACGTTGGCCCCCTCTTTCTCTCTAACACCAAAAGCGAGCTCTGAAGAACTCCAACCAAACCACGAATTGGACCAGGACCAACCTGGAAGGGACCAAAGTGGGGTGTGATCGATGGTGCGGAACGTGTCCTGATGTGAGGCAGCCGGCGCTTACTCCCGGAGGTCGATGCTGTCATCGCGCTTGAAGTAGACCTTCACGAGGACAATCCCTAGTCGTGCTTGCACTGGATCGTCTGAAGAAGCGTCCCTTGCCGAGTACCTCCTTGAGGACCAGGTTGTAGGATGAGGGCAGGTCGTGGAGGTAGTACTTTTCCGGATGCGGAGCCTTGCTTCGTGCGCGCGATCTTGTTGCCCATGGATGGCGATTCTCATCCCAGTGCGACGACCCAATCGGCGTTTCGTGAGCCGCAAGTCTTACGGAGAAGCCATGGATGCCGGGCTTCGGGAGTTTTTTGAGCTTCAATTAGAGAGAGAGAGAGAGAGAGATTCTGCTTTTGTTTCACAGGTTTCGTGCTGAGGCTGGGTTGACGGAGTGGTGGGGTTTCGAAACGGCCAAAGGTACGGTAGGTGCAGTTTGCTTTGCGAACGTGATCGTTCGGGGTCGGGCGACATCGACGCGCCGGCGAAAATGCTAAAGGTGTCTCCGCAACGGGGTTGGATGCGTTTGGAAGAGCTTTTGACCAAAGCCTTCTGCATTTATTGGGGGAAAAATTATCTTAATAGTTGGGAATTCCTTATACCTCCGGCCATAAACGTTTTAATTACGTCAATTTAGTCCAATTTTTTTAATAATTTATCTATTTAGTCTTAAAATATTTTGATTGTGTCATTCCTAAATCCTTCGACAAAATACTAAGGTACTTATTAAGTTTAAGACTAAATTGATAAATTATCTAAATATTTTGGACTAAATTGACATAATTAAAAGGTTTAAGACTAAATTGACAAATTACCAAAATTTTATGATGAAACTGGCATAATTGAGGTTTATAATTGAATTGATCGGAGTAGAATAAGCTTAAGACTCATGAATAATTATCCCATTTACTTTAGATCATAGAGTTTTTCGCGTAGTGCATAAAGGGATTTGATTTTTTAAAAATCAAGAAATGAAAAAATTTACAACAGTGACCCTCCTTGATAACTCGGGCAAAGCTGGCGATTCTGGGGACGGCCATCACCAAGGTCACGTGGCCCAAGGCGAGGCATCGCCGAAGTCATGTGTCCCCACACGAATGGGCACCAAGGTTGCCTGGTCTCAAGCGAGCATGACCAGAAAGCCTCCGACATTGTGCACCCCAAGCAACGGCTCGTGAAGGTCGCATGACCCTACGCAAAGCGACACTGGAGTCATGCGTCCACAATCGATGAGTCACTGAGGTCACGTGACCTTAGGCAAGCCAAATCTAAACTCCAATGTCGCGCGAACAAGCGACAAGTCGCCGAGGTGGTGCGACCCAAGCGACGCGATGCCGGCATCCATTCCATACAGCTACTTTGAGCCACCTCCGAGAACCTTAGATCTACGGAAAAGAGACCGCAATGGCCAATTCCGGTCTCCAGTGGCACTAAGAAAGAGGCCTTCAAAAATGCACTGCGTTTCTTAAATGGGCTTCCAAATTTCTTCGCCAAGCACGTTAGCATTTGAGTAAGGGCCTTTAAAGGCCCAAGAGATTTTGGAATGTGTTCCCAAACGCATATTTGTTATTGTATGTACCAATTCAATTGGCTCCCATGTCCCCAATGCAATGAAGGACTTTCCCATTGAGGTATGAAGAGTGGTTGATAGGATCCATAATGAGATTGGACCTACATAGAAGATCCTCTAAATGAAGTAATTTTTCCTAGTTAAGATCCTTTAAACAAACGAAAAATAAATAATTTAAAAAATATTTTCTTAATAATGATGACTTATTTCGCTTATGTAAATAAATGAGCAGAATATGTTTTCATTGTCATCAATAATATTTAAATAAAATTATTGCAGATGATGACAATTTTTTCATTAATTAATTATTTTATGCAACAGGAGTGATTATTTATAAAAAAAAATATTTTTTAAATCATTCATTTTTGCGAATGCTACGTTAGGTGAGGAGGTCGCCAAGGGACAGCCTCACTTGGCAAGGATCACCTCGCCTGCGATTGGCATGGGCAGCCGTTGCCCAACGGATACTCGTTATAACAAAATGGAAAAAAAAAGGAATGAGAATAAAATAAAATAAATCACGAAAATGTAAGTCCATTCCTTCTTTTTATTTTTATTTTTATTTTTTTGGTCATGAAATATAGGTCCCTTCTTCCTTATCCAAAAAAAAAATATAGGTCCCTTCTTTCAAACAGCATTACACGTCTTCTTTGAAATAACGTCGCGAAGACACTCCAAACCTTATTTGGAATTTCCCGAAAAGACTCCCAAATAAATATCTTTCTCCGGCGACGAGCCTCTTATCCACTCCTGAACAGTAGATTGTGACCTTGTTCGAAGAGAAAATGGCTGAGTCGTGCGCGATGGAGTTCAGATGCGACGGTTCTCCCCAAGCAGTGAGCTCGGAAACCGAATCGGACAGTCAGTCTCACCAAGCAGCGATTTCGATCTCGATAGGTATGATCGTCGCCTTTGACGCTTAGCCAACGTGATCCGTACGGGTAAAACAAAGATTAAAAAAAAGGAGAAACAGACAACTTGCAGCAAGATCGATCGATTGCGGTAGATAGAACAGTACGCACAAATTCATCTCGTGTAATCACGTTTTGTTTATTGATCCCGTTCAGCAAACGCCAGCAAAATATGTACAACCGATCCACGCGACCTCGCCGTCGAGATCGCGGATCAGGCGGCCTGAGCCCGGGCCGCCTCGTCGGCTTCCTCGGGATCCTCGAAGTTGGGGTCCTTGGTGTCCACGGCCTCCTCCCTCGCGAGCCCCATCTCCGCCGCGAGTACCCGTCGCCGGACCACGTGAACTTTCCCCCGTGGCCGCCCTTCTTCGGCGACCCGCTCACCCCCGTCGCCGACTTCCGGTCCTTCCTCGCGTCGGGCCTCGGGTTGGCCCTCGGGCTGTTGCTGCTCTTGCCTGCGTTCTTCATCTGCTATCCGCGGAAGAAATGGTGAGATGGGTGAGGGGCGGAGCGTGAAATGTGGGGAGATTTATACTGTGGGTGATGTGAAGGTGTGAGCATCTGACTCGATCGAGGACCATGGCGAACGGATAAGAACGAGTACACTTCATGACGTCGTTTATTGTAAATTGTTATATCCTTGTTACTGTTATTGTTGGAGCTTCCAAGGAAAATGACGCGAATGATTACTGTTATCCTTGTATTTTTAATTTTTTACCGTGAACCCTAAATTTTAATCTAATATTTAATATGATTTTTAAACTTTTAAACATTTATCATATTCTAGGGACTATATTAAATATTTATCTATAATTCATCAATCACATTGAACATACTAAAAATTTCGAAATGTTTTACACATTGAACCAAAATTTGAGGGATTATTTATACCGTTATTCCTTATTTTCTCAACAGTTCAATGATCGATTGAAAATCCTTTCTTACTTAATAAGGACTTGAATTGATCAAGTCACTAAACATTTGGGTTAATAATGTTAAGGGACTGGGATGAGGTGATAATATTTGGTTTCGGGTTCCAAATTGGTCTCTTTGAGATAATGGCAAAAAAGTTTAATCAACTTGATTTATTAAATTGAAGAAGTGTTGTCGAAAAAAAATGAAGTCTTGTAACTTCAATTGCTTTATATTAGTCATGAACCCGCATCGTGCAACATAAACAACTCTATTTTTATAACTTGTAGCTTTTTAATTTTTATGATCACAGTAATCTACATATCAACACTATGAAGAATTTAAATGACATTACCTTAAAAAAGTAAGATCTATCTTATAATTCATCTTGATAATCCTTTTCGTGTATATAGAATAAGTCCATCATGATTATACAATAAGCGAAATTGATGGATCCTATTCGTACGAGTGTGATTCGATAAAAACTGCAAGTTAAACTTTGAAAATTTAAGCAGCCAAAATTTAAAAAGTGTTGGAAATAGCATTAAGATATTGGCTGATAATGATCATAAAACTAATTGTTGGATATTATTAATCTATTACCAAAATAGAAAAAATGCCATTATTGGTAGCTTTTTATCAATATATTTCGCAAGATTCTAATTATTACCAATTAATTTTTTTTATTGAACGAATTGAGTAAATCTTTCCTTACTTGCCGGTCTAACCATCTAATTGTAATTTTTACTTAATTGAATCATTTTAGACAATTCTATTTAAGATTATCAAACAGGCTTAATCGCATTAAGTGTTCAAAGTGCTGAATTTTCAATTTGCAGCATTTAATTGGATCATCAAACGGGCCTTAAGCATCGTGATCAACCATCCTAACGTGCGTCGTATTCCAACCTCATACGAGGCAATAAGTTATCTACAGAATAGACGAGATGTATTAGAAGCAATCTGCCATGAACATACAATTGGAAAATGACTGCAAACCCGCTCAAATGGTCCTTCAGGAAAAAAAAAAATCAAACAAACAACAACATAATTGAAGAATCCGATTCAAAGTCTAAGGAAAAATAAACAACCATTACAGATTAAGATAGAAAGATGAATGGTAATGTTCATCTGACTTTACCTATGCTTTTCCAAATTCTATTCTCTGCCATCTTTTATGCTTTCCCAAATTCTAATTCTCTACCATCTTCTTTTCCCGTCTTTTCACTGCCTATTCTAGCCCCTTTTCCGAACAAAGTCACAAGGGAAGAGAGAGAGAAGGATGCAAAGTCCATTTTATTTCATGATTCAAAACATTTACGGAAAAATAACCATTCATACTTTTTGAAATAATTAATCAATGACAAATATTATCATTATCGATAATAACTTATATTTGTAAAAATAATTATTTTCGGTAAATCCTCTACCTCCCATAGCGACAATATATGCTCCGTTTGTTTTACGAAAAATAAAGTATTTTTGAAAAATATTTTAAGGAAGCCATTTTCTGGAAAAATAGAGAAATTTTTTGATATTTGACTAAAACTTGAAAATGAGGCTTCGTTTGTTTCACGGAAAATGTGATACTTTCGGAAAATATTTTCCAGGAAGTCATTTTCCTGAAAAATAACAATATTTTCCGGTGTTTTGTTAATACTTAAAAATGAATCAGAAAACAATTTCCATTGTTTGTCAAGAAATTGATTTTTGGTGATTGGCGGCCGGCGGAAGGGGAGATCGACAGCCTGCCGTGGGGGTGGCCGGCGGTGATAGCGACCGGCGGCAGTGGCGGGCGGAGGAAGAACGAGAAAAGAAAAAGAAAAATGTGTGAAAGAAATAAGAAAGAAAAGATGAGGAAAGTGTTTTCCTCTTTTAAAAACGGAGAAAATATTTTTCATACTTTACAAAGAGCTTTTTCCATAGGAGGAAAATGTTTTCTAAGATTAGCTTATTTTCCGCCCCCAAACATCGGAAAATCCAAAAAAACATTTTATAGGAAGTTATTTTCTGTGAAACAAACGGAGCCTGAATTGGAAAATATTTTCCGTTGTTTGGTAAGAAAAATCAATTTCCATCGCACATAATTTTTTAATTATTTTTTTTAAAATTTCAATTTTTTCTTTTCTGAAATTTTTTTCTTTATTTTATTTTTTCCTTTTCTGTTTCTTCCTCCTCCTCCTTCCTTACTAAGCCGCTGCTCCTCCCTCTGCCGCTCCTCCCTCAGCCCGGCCATCGGCCATGACGCAAGGCGACGAGCTCATGGCGGCCGTTCGACGGCGACGAAGGAACTCGTTGTCGTCCTCCTCCTCGTCGCCAGACAGATATCTGGACATGTCGCGATCGCGCTCCTGCTGACGGCGGATCGGTTCTTGGACTCGCTCCGAAATGCCGGTGTAGCTCGGAGGAGGTGTCGGAGGCCCTCGGGTTGACTTTCGGTGCCCAGAGAAGGAGAGGAGACCGGCGAAGAAGCTGTCGCTGGAGCTCGTGGAGAGGATCGGGAAACTGTGGCCGAGTCGATGTCCCGATCGTAGTATCCACTGGGCCCGTCTGCGTCGGAGGAGATCTGACGAGATCGTGGCTGGCCTCGCCACGGAGGCGAAGATCCCCAGATCATAGGCCCATCGGGATGGATGAGAGAGAACGAGGAGAGAGAACCGGGATAAGGAGCGAGAGAACGTGGATTGAGGAGAGAGAAAGGAAAAAGGGCAAGGGAAGGCTGACGTAAAAAAGGGGAAATGATTTTCATTTCTCAAAAAATAAAAACCATTTTCCTCAATTTTAGGAGATTTTTTTTTATTGATCGGCAAATATTTTTATTGATCACTCATTTTTCACCCTCCAAATATAGAAAATTAGGAAAAATATTTTTCGAAAGATTATTTTTCATGAAACAATCGGAGCGTAATATCCAGAGTCGCCCTATCTTTGCATGGTCCAGCAACAATGAGATCGTTCGATACTAATGCGACAATGGTAGAGGGAGGATCCATGACCCCCCCTCAGCATAGGATGGCATCGTCCCCTACAATCGCGATAGAGGGTTGCTTAACCCTCTATGATGCTTGCACATGATCATGTCATCTCGAGCCATCGCCACATTCCTCGACAGTTATAAATGGTGACAGTGCCCTTTGCAATGTTGTTAAAGGCTTCATGACCCCACCTTGGAAGTGGAATAGGATAATGATCTCTTACACCTCTATTTTTTTCGATGGATAAGCTTTAAAGATGGGTTAATACCATCAAAAATCTCGAATTGGTACACTAATAAATTCATCTAAAATCAAATTTTGGTCACCAAAATATCCAAATTGGTATACCTATAATTGATGTGGATTTTCACGTGGTTGTCATGTGTCAAGCTAGCAATTTTGTAGCAAAAAAACCTTCTACATCCCATGTTGGATTTATGGGTTGTTGGTGGAGAGTAACGATGGGCAAATAAGGACATGACGTGATTAGAGAAGAAAGGAGGGCTGGGAATGTGTAAAAATTTTTCATCTCAAAAAAAACCTTTTTTTTTGGAATTTTTTTTTTGAAAATATTTTTTTGATTTTTTTCAGCCTAAATAAGAAAAGGAAAAAATATTTTTGAAATTATTTTTCATGAAAATGGGCTAATTTCAAACTCTATATATCTTTACATGTCCAAATGATATTTTTCGATATTAATGAAATAATTTAAAGGGAATCCATGACCCTCCATTAAATGGATGCATTTTTCCTACAATGCATAGAGGGTTTTAAGCCTCTACTGATTTCCATGAGGTCATCTCGAGCATCGCCACATTTCCATTTAGAAATTTGAGTGCCCTTTGAAATGGGTTAAAGCTTAATAAAGCCATTTTGGAAATTTCTAAATTTTTTTGATTTTTACCAAATTTATTTTTTTTCAATTTTTTAGCTTTAAAGATTAGGTGAAAAGTGAAAAACTGAAAGGGAAAAGTGAAAGATGTGATCTAAAATTATGTTTGTTGTGTCAAAATGATTCTTTTTTCTAACCAATTTTTTTGATTATGGATTTTACTCTAAAACTGATTCTGATTCTCTAAAACTGATTCTGGGAACAGAAAAACCTTCTTCTCATGTTGATTTATGTTCATTGGGAAGTTCCGAGGGAATGTCAGAATGAGAATGTTTACGCAGCCTTAGTGACTAAAAAAATAGTTTAAAAGTAAATTTATCAATGGCGTATCAGTATGAGATTTTTGATGATGTAAAAATTAAATTGAGATAAGTTTATCATATGTACATAGTTTGTGTTTTTCAGTATGCTGACCCTTTGAAGAATTTATAAGTTTGTTTTAAGGGCTGACGTGGTTTTTGACTCGTAAAATTTAGCTCGATGCCAATAAGCAAAAGCGAAAGCTCGTCGCACTGAATATCCAGATCAAAATCCGGGACTTGATTGTAAATACTACGCAAGCTTTACTACCAGAACTGAAATCCTCTCGAATTTATCGAACTGTTTTAACGATATTGTTAAAATGGGACCAACCAAAATGTCCACCTGGACAGATTCGCTGACGTGTCATCATTTCGTTGGACAGCTATACAGCCGGAGGGAGGGTGGGAAAGAGAAACTGCAGTCTCCCAAAAGATGCCCTAAGCGACGAGCAACGGCGTGGAATCCCCGCCCCGGGCGAAAAAGCGTGGGGTTGCCGCAGGGACACCGAAAAGCTCGAATAAATAGAGAGAGAGGGGGAAATGAGAGGAGGCCTCGGACTGCTCTCCACGGTTTCTCCTCCGCCGCCTCCGCCTCCGCTTTTCTGCTTCGGCCGCCTCCGCCTCCACTCTCTCTTCCCCTCCGGTGAGCCTCTCTCTCTCTCTCTCTATAGGTTTGGAGCGGTTTCGGATTCTTCAGCTTTCGTGCTTTCGTGCGCGCTCGGCCGCTTATTCTTTCTAGTTTCGCTGTTTGTGCTGATGTTTTTTTTTTTTGCGATAATCGGAGTGGTCTCCGCCTCCGCGTGCGTGCATTGCTGGATGCATTGTCCGTTTTGCTTACTGTCTGTTCCATTGGCGCGTCCTCCTTAAGTCGCGATTGCCGAACTAGTGTATTGCACCTGTGGCTGAGCTCGTTGAGCATTTTCCTTGTTTGGTTCGTTTCTTGGTATTCGGAGAGTGTGAGGTTCGGAAGTTGGGGTTTTCAGTTTGGCGGTGCTTTATCGTCGGGTTTTGGTGGAGATTCTGTAGGAACTGCGGCGTTATGTAAAAGGAATTTGGATTGTGATGATGCGTGCTCCTTGCTGTTTGTACTTTTGGGGATATGCTTTGTGACTGATCCTTCTATGGGTGTTCCGTGCACATAAATGTGTGTAGTGCGGGACGGTGTCTGGTAGTCGATTCTGTGTTTGTGTCTCGTCCAAGTTCTTCCGGTAATTTCTTGCAATCCTTGTGAAACTAGACAGATATCCTGAAAGTGAAATCTAGAAAGTCAGTTTGGACTGTAAGGACCCAAGCAGTAACAACAATGGCAAGTGTAAGTAATCCATTATTGTCACTTTTCTTCTGCTTCCACTTTTGCCACTGCTGCCGGAGCCAATAACTGTTCTATTGAAATTATTTTTTGTAACGGTCTTGCTTGGCATTTCCCAGGATCAAGAAAACATTGGCCACGTAAAGAAACAGCTGGCAAAACTATTTGAGATATCTCTTAGGGCAACAGTCCTGAGGAATTAGATGTTGAGCCTCTGGTTGCTGCTTGCACCGCAAAGTTTGGCGATTACCAATGGTAGTTTTTTAACACACCTTCTGGTCATTAGGAAACCAATAAGTTTGCTGGAATTGTATGAATTTGTTGCTTTGCATTTTCCAAATACGAAGGTTTTGTGGCCTCATCTTGTTTTCCCACTTTTGATTTCTTAATACTAATTTGTGATGACCATGTGTCATAGCAACAATGCTATGAGCCTATGGCCAAGGATCAAAGGGAAAAAGACCGAATCAGGGGTCCCCCGGCAGTAGGACAGGTAGCAAACTATGTATCGCAGAGTTCTCCAGTGATGAATTTTCTGGTTTAGCATCTTCTGACTTGTCATCCTTTATTCTCTCTAGGCACTTATGAAGAACCTTCCTTCATCTGAAATGGTAGAGGCATGCTCTGTTGCGGGACCTGATTTGTGAATGTCACGTTATCAAAGAATTGGATTGCCAAGGTGATTATGTCTCTTAGAATTCTGTTTCCAATGCCATTGATATTGTTGTGGAAGTTGAGATAGATCTTATGTAGGAGGCCAGATTGAGCATCATGACTCACGCAGTGGTAAATTTTTAATTGGTACTCCAGAACATTCAGAACATGCTGATTGATGGAATTGAAACATGGGCGCCAAGGCTCTCAGTTAAACGGGTGGTGGTTGATTTTTCTTCTCCTAACATTGCGAAAGAAATGCATGTTGGACATTTAAGATCTACTATAATTGGAGATACACTGGCTCGCATGCTGGAGTTTTCAAACGTTGAAGTTCTTCGTAGAAACCATGTTGGTGATTGGGGGACACAGGTGATTCCTGAAAATTTGCTTGTTCTGTTGACTATTTTCATAAGTTGGAGATTGATTTGTCTTAAAATTACAAGAGCCATAAAGCTTCCTGCTTGTGCTTCACTGGGAAATTGAATCTTTTACTATCTGAAATTTCATCCCCCTCATCAGATTATGCATCCTAAAAATCAAGTGCTAGCTGCTTTTTTCCGCTTTGAGGGAACATATGCCTACTTTATTTCACTATACTGCTGATGACTACTGATGATGCAATATGCTCTTTTGAACAATTGACAAAATTTGTTATATTGTACTGTCATGCCATAAGTAACTTGCCTGCTGTATGGGTTTTGCAGTTTGGCATGTTGATTGAGTCCTTTTTGAGAAGTTCCCTGATTGGGAAAGTGATAATGGAACTGCCATTGGAGACCTGCAGGTTAGAGATGTTTTTATTTCTGACTACTGGGCTTCAATTAATGACAAGCTGTTTAAGACCATGTATAAATAGCATAAAATGCTTTCTTGTCTGCCTTTGATCTGGGGGAGTGCTTGTTTTATTTCCTACGGGCAGTAGTATCTTTCTTCCATTTGGATTCAGACATTAGTATGCAATGAATCTAGCATTTCCCCATCATTTAGATAGTTACTTCACAAACCCCTCTCCATCTGCCTGGTAGGTTTTGCAGTGAAAGATTTTCAGCCTCTGATGTTCTTCCCCACCCGAACTTCTTGTGCTTGCTTCATAAGCATGGAAGGAAATAATGGAGTTGGTGAAGAAAGAACTAACTATTCGATAATAGGCTTTTGATGTGACTGATTGTGGTTTCTGTGCACTTCCGTTTCTTTTATGTAAATGGGGTGAGGTTATGTGCAAATGCTTTATTTGATCATCTTTTTTCGTTGTTTTTATTTCGTTTCCTCTAGCGTGCTGAAGGGACGTATGCCACCTATGGCATGTCGTATGTTCCGATGCATGTTTTAACTTTTTTCTATTTATCACACGCAGTGGGACCTAATGTGGCAAATTCTCTTTTCTGGTCTATATGATTTTGCTCTAGTATATGTTTCTGTATAGGGGTTGTATTCCCTTGTAATAGTAGCTTATTGTTTGTTAAAAAATTAATTTTAAACAAACTTCAGGAAATTTCTTGTAACTCTGGATCGATTTGACAACTTTTTAGGAATGAGAAAGTTGAAAATAACGGAAATAACCAGTTTGGCTTTCTGCTAACTCTTGATTGATGTTTTTTCTCATTCATTTGTTATTTTCTCATATCTATCCTTGTTATAATTGCAGGTTTTTAGGGCTTTATTATATGATTATATCAGCTTTCCTTGCCTATTTGACAACTTATTTTCCTAAAGAAGTTTTCTTTTCCTAAAACTAATTCTCGAGTTTTCTTAGCATTCATTGCAAAAGGTTTACGCATTTCTGTTCCATCCACTTTTGAAGGATGTTTTGGCATGTTGATTAAGTTCTTTTTGCAAAGTGCCTAGATTGGAAGATGTTAGTGAAACTTCCATGGGAGACCTGCAGGTCACAGGATTTTTTTTTTAATCATATATTCTGAATGCTGTTTATATGTGGAGTATGTTGTATATGCGACCATGTATAAGGGCATAAGTATGTCTTGATGTGTGCTGCTTTTTATTTTTTACTTATACAACTTTTTATTTTATGTTATGGGAATTGGTTATTCATATGTTAACTGACACTTGAATCTAACATTCTCCATTTTTAGCGCTTGTATGATGTCATCCCGTCAACCCCGTTGTGTTTTCATTACCACCCCCATTCATTGCCAAAAGGATTTTGAATCTCTAACCATTTGTTGCCACTCCAGTCCCTCTGGCCTTGCCTATATAGCATGGAGAGGGAGGAAATGGAGTTCATGAAAGAGAAGTAAATGTTAGGTTCGATAGGCTTACTTCTTTGTGTGGTCCCTGTGCAATTTAGTTTAAATTGGAGTGAGGACATGTGCCGATACCTAATTAGTTATCTTTGATTTTATTTCCTTGTCCTATAGCTCGCGGAAGGGGCGTAGGCCATGCCAGTGGCAAGCATGCGTTTTGGTGAATGTTATGTTTAACTGCTTTGGTTCTTATAAGACAGCGGTTGGACTTGCTTATTTGTTTGCAGTGATAAGATAAAAAGAAACGAAACCTTTTATGATGGATTCTCTTTGTAGACACGAAATTGTTAGTATTCTGTATAGGGTTGTTCATATATATTTCCTTGTTATCTCTTCACTGATTTCTTTTTCGTTAAAAATGAAGTTAGAACAGTTGGGAAATTTCTCATATGTTGGAATGAGAAAAGATACGAGAGCAAACTTTTTCCCAACTCCTGATTGCTTTTTCCCTCCTTCATATTGTTCTTTTCTCAATTTCTTATTCTTTCTCCTTGATGTTGCAGTTAGTGCAGGCTGTTTATGGCTTATTATCAGCAACATTTCTTCTCTATTTGACAACTCTTTATCCCATGTAAAGAAACATTATTGTATTCTGTTGCTAGTTATTAGTGTGTTTGACACGATTATTGCATAAATTTTGGAGAGTTGCAGTTCCATTCATTTGTGATGGAGGTAATTGTTTCGGAAAGATTTTGTAACATTTGTTGGGTGAAATCTTACTAATATCTATGCACAGGAGCCCTGTCTGTGTAGTCAGATTTTCTATGCTTAAGCACGATGGCTTACGAAATTTACATGGGATATTCAAATTTTTCTCTGGAAGAGAAACGATTGGGCTTAAAGATTTGCTTTACTCAATTCAATTGGTGCATGCCAGGCATTTTATAAGGCATCAAAGCAGAAATTTGATGAGGATCCCATTTTTAAGGAGAGGGCACAGAAAGCTGTGGTTCGCCTCCAGGTTAGTGTTGTGTACTAAAGACAGCTGCAATTCCATTTTTTAGACTGCTATTAGGACCTTTAGTCTTTTGTGAGGTGACTGTTGAGCTTGTCTTCAGAGTGGGGAAGCGAGGTATCGCAGTGCATGGGCGCAAATCTGTGATATTAGCCGAAGGGAGTTTGATGGGGTTTATCAGCGCCTTGAAGTTTCATTGGAGGAGAAGGTACTGTACACTGTGGTTTTCCTGCCATTAGTCAGCATGTGGTTTATATTTTGTGGAGACATCTCATGATTTAAGAACTATCTTGTTGTGATAGAAATAAACAAGAACAAATAAGTCTCACTCCGCGAATGAGAGAGGACAAACTCAGAGGAAAAACATGTTCTCTCTTTGCGAGGTCCGAAAGTGGAGAATGCATGGCATCCTCTGGGCATATAGCATACGTAAAGCAGCGCTTTCTGAGAAGAGTTTTAGGCGGCATGATTCTTTAGGGCTCGTTGGAGCTGCTGAGTTTTTGACTATGTGATGCTCTTTCCTCTGCTTGAGTGATCATTGATAACTCAGTTGAGATATCTACAGGTGCATTTTGACTTAATAGTCAACATGAGGAAGTCATGGCGATGGAATACTTTTATGTTATCCATAATGTTAGCTCCATGGAAAATCTTCTTCTTTTGACTGCTCGTACTTATCCTATTCAACATTGTAGCGGTGAGAAAGATGGTTATTTTTCGTGGTGTTGAAGATTTTAAGAGCATTGCTATATGAGCTTTGTGTCCTAATTTCCTCTAATTCAATTTTTTGTGACGTAGTGTTGGAGCTATGAATTTCCATTTGACTAGTGTGAGATGTTTTTTGAAATGCTGGAATAGTGCGTTTCCACAACTAAGCATCTTAACTGGCAAATCTTAGTGACTTTTTATGCATTGCCTTTTGTCAGGGAGAAAGCTTCTACAACCCGTATATTCCAGGTGTATTGGAGAAGCTGAGCAACTTAGGGTTAGTTGAAGAAAGTGAAGGAGCTCGTGTGATATTTGTTGAAGGGTATGAGAGACCTGTGATCGTAGTGAAGAAAGACGGCGGTTACAACTATGCATCAACTGATCTTGCTGCTCTTTGGTTAGATTTCTTTAAACTTAGAAAGACATGTCTTTTCTTGGTTTATGTGACCATCATTTTGGTTAATTTCTTTAATGTTTCTTTAGAATGATTTACCCTTCTGCTTAACACGTCCACTTACGAGTGTTGCATTCTAGCCTGTGATGCAGTTCATCCCTTTGATTTGACAGTCTATTTGGGATCTTAAGTATTTTAGTGTATAGGGAACTGGATATTGGTGTATGTTAGCTTCGACTGCTATTAGAACTGATGTAGGGAATCAAGGTTTTCACATGAATAACGAAACACAGCAAATATATTATAAGCTGTAGTAGTGATAACAAAATGTCTAGGGTTCAGAAAGCCAAGAACTCCTAAAAGTATAATCTGCTGTAAGAATATTAAAACGAGGATGGCTTATGAGTTACGGATTGCTCAAAACAACACTTGAATCTCAGCTATAGAGAGAACTAAATATTAATCAGCAAATGGGGAATTCCTGTAATACTTCCTGCATCAAGAACTCTTATTCACAGACATTCTTCTAGTTTACCCCAGGTTGGTCAATGTTGATATCTTCCTCTATTTAAGGAGGGGCGTTAATGGTTATTCAGAAGCGTTGTCATTATTCCAAGTTCACTTGATGTTTTTTATATTTGTGTTCTACTATTTGGACTTTTAGCAATAAGGTCTTGCCTGACAATTATGCAGGTATCGCCTGAACATAGAAAAGGCTGAGTGGATTATTATGTCACTGATGTTGGTCAGTCTGAGCACTTTCAAATGTTTTTCAAGGTGAATATTCAGAGTTGTATGCCTTTCTGTTTAATTTCTTTGCCTTATTTATTGTGCAATGGAGTATCGTGATTCATTTGTATGGATAATTCTCTGCATTCAATCTTTATGAACTTGTCGACTTCAGGATATATGCGCGCATTGGCTTATGCATTATCGGTCTTCTTTACAAGTCCATATGATCTGTTAGTGGCATGGAACTAAGCTTACTTATACCCTTGTTTATGTTCTTTTCAGGCTGCTAAGCGTGCAGGTTGGCTTCCTGATGATGATAAAGCATACCCTAGGACTAGCCACGTTGGCTTTGGTCTTGTTCTTGGTGAAGATGGTAAGCGCTTTCGAACTCGCAGTACTGAAGTTGTTAGACTTGCGGATTTACTGGATGAAGCCAAAGCTCGCAGTAAAGCAGCACTTGTTGAACGTGGTATGCTACTCTTCTTTATTTGGGTTTGATGAAACTCATTGGCTCAGTTTGGGATGTGTATGTTGAACTGATACCGGACTTTCCTAGTTGAAATTCATTGGTTGA
This sequence comes from Psidium friedrichsthalianum, assembly GCA_019149425.1. Classification (NCBI taxonomy): domain Eukaryota; kingdom Viridiplantae; phylum Streptophyta; class Magnoliopsida; order Myrtales; family Myrtaceae; genus Psidium; species Psidium friedrichsthalianum. Next base: position 28,144 of record JAGVVM010002503.1, read on the forward strand.
ATTGCACCTTTTGACTACATAATTATTGTTGAGTTATCAGTGTTTCATTTAGAAGCCTTTGAAATTTATGGTGGAACTTTCATCAGGCAAGGATAAGGAATGGAGCGAGGAGGAGCTTGACAAAACTGCAAAGGCAGTGGGTTATGGAGCTGTGAAGTAAGTCCATTGTCCCACTAGTAAGCCTGCCATGATTTTTGTTATGCTGGTTCCATGCTCAGAAACAGCTCTGATTAGACGGTTCATGTCATTAAGTGGGCCCGTTACCAAAATGCAAGTTAGACATGAGTGCATGGTCTATTACCAAAATGCAAGTTAGACATTAGTGCATTGAAGAAGGCCTCACTGCCTCAGTAAGCCGAACTAAACCTAGACTCTAGTAGCTGACAAACAAGAAAATTTTGAGGAGTGATATACTAATCTAGAAACTGTGATGGGTTGAAAAGATCCTCAGATTGTTCTTCTATGCTTTTGTTTTGGATAAGATATTATTTTATGCTCTTTATCTAGAATTGCTTAGAGCATTTTCCTGACTATAAGAGAAACGGTGGAGCATATTTTTGTGAAATTTTTTTGCTTGCCTTACTAAGAAGTTGTTTGTTCCGTCCTTTATATGGATTTAGAAGTAGAAAGAATTGATGTCCTCAACTTCTCTTTGTAGGTATGCCGACTTGAAGAACAATAGGACCACGAACTACACCTTCAACTTTGATCAAATGCTTAATGATAAGGTGAAGATTTATGGTCTCCATCGATAGCTCTTGGTTGTGTTGAGTGGATTTGGTTATTAGATTTGTTAGTATGTTCCACTCAGTCCATGAGTTTTATATCCCATTTTTACCAGCATGCACACGCATGCACATATTCTTCTCCTTGTTTCTTTATCTGTCCCTTCATTCCTTTTTGGCTTAGTTGTTATTTATGATGACAGGGGAATACTGCTGTCTATCTGTTGTATGCCCATGCTAGGATCTGCTCAATAATCAGAAAATCTGGTAAAGATATAGAGGAACTTAAGAAAGTAAGTAGTCTGTTTTTATGTTCAATTATTGCCTTACATTGTTGTAATTAATGTTTAGGGTACTTTACAACAACTCAACCAACGATGTCTTCTCTTTTGAATACTAATTAAATGACCTCTTGGTGATTGATTTGGGACTTGAAGCTAAAAATAACTATTCCACGGCGCTACAAATTCAACATTTCTGTCATTTGTTTTTTTAACTCATGCTCTTCGGCTGTAGACGGGAAGCTTAGCATTGAATCATCCAGATGAACGGGCATTAGGACTCCATCTGCTCCAATTCGCTGAGGTAGGACATGAATTAAGCATGATTTTGACAATGTCAGAAAATTCTCTTTTGCAAAGTGGGGTATATGTTGATATTACTTTCTTGATTGTCACTTTGCAGACTGTGGAGGAGGCTTGCACTAATCTGTTGCCCAATGTGTTGTGTGAATACCTGTACAATTTGTCAGAGAATTTTACCAAATTCTATTCAAACTGCCAGGTACTATTACATGTTTTGCCTTTGTTATGCTTCAAGACAGCAGGACATGAATTGCTACTTGTTTCAATTGCATCTCTTCACTGTCTGATTGTTGAGTTTGCTGATAATCTTAGTCCATAACTGGAAAGTGGTAGGGTTTAGTGCGGAGTGCTTTTGAAAGAAAATTGTGCAATTTCTGGTTCTAGTGAATAAAGTCTGAGAGCAGATTTGCAACTGCCTCCTTTGAAGTGCTAAAATTTCAAAATTTGAGGTTTGAATTCCATCTCTCAAGCGGCCATTGTACATTCCTACTGTTTTTGAGAAACACTGTTGTTTCTGGATAATATTCCTAAGGACTCAGCTTTGCCTCTGCACATTCTTTAGTGATATGAGGTGAGATGGTACTTCCTTGCAATAGCTGGTACTAGAATGCTTCATTTCGAAATCGACCCTATTCAAATTAAGGGAAGTGGCTTTCATCAGAATGCATATGGATGCTTACGCTACGCTTATTCCATACTTACGCATGGACTTAAACTACACCCCAACAATCTTCATGCAGTTTAGCGTAAATGTTACTGGAAATAGTCCCAAAACAGTTTCTTATAGATGTTGAAATTATCCTCAGGTGGTTGGATCAGCAGAGGAGACGAGCAGGTTGCTACTATGTGAAGCGACTGCGGTTGTTATGAGGAAATGCTTCCATCTCCTCGGGATAGTGCCCGTCCACAAGTTATAAATACATTAGCAAAGGATAGTTTCCAAGTTCTGTGGGTTTACTACACCGATTCACCTGATGATTAATATATGAAAGCAGAAATTTTTCGTGGTTAGCTCTGTATGCATGCCGGGGCAAGAGGATTTCGCGATGGCCTCATCTTCTCCTTCTTTAACACGTATTGTGCCGCCGTCGCATTGCATTTCATGTATACTAGAGAATACCGGCGCGCTATCATGGGTTTAGTGCAAATCAAATCTCATCCTTTTGCTTTCAATTACATGCTTCGAATTATATCGTGCACGATGAGTTTAAATCTGCGGTTTTGATTTCTTGGCGAATTTGATATTGTCAAGATCAAGTCGAAGCAAATAAACGCAGGCCAAGGTAAGAAACTGACCCTAGTCGACCCCGATTTTAGTGGATGACCATTTCCACTTTATGCAAAATATAGGATTGTCAGTCCAAGCGAGAGAGGGAGAAATGGAGGAAAACGAGTATTCAATTTCAAGTGAAAAGCATCAATAAAAAATGTTTTGCAGAAATTAAAGAAACTAGAAAGAATAGTTTTTTATTTTATTTATTTTATTATTTTATAGGTGATCAGATTGGATCTCCTGGAGGTCATGGATACGACGTCTTGTCATTTAAATTGATTATCAGACATGGTCAATGAGTTTCAATGTACTGGGGGAACGCCCAGAAATGACAATGCTTGTTTCTTGGACGTCATTTTTGCCCCGAACTTGTTTAACGTTATTTGATCGCATCGCACTAGTTTTAGAACACATATCACATGTTTCCTTTTACGCTTGATTTTCCAAATCAGAACATCTTATTCTTTTGTAAATGCATAGACTAGAACTAATGAATAATAATAATAATAAAAAACACATCACGTAATCCTCCAAAATCACCGGCTCCTGATTATTTAACCCTAAACTCTCCCTAGATCATACAAAGCAAAAAAAAAAAAAAAGAAGAAGAAATGTTCCTTGGATTGAAAGATGTATTCAAGACTTAAGAGAGTGTATATGCACATCGATCAAAACTCAAAACGTCTTGAGTACCGGAATGGGCGGTCTACTGCTGAGCGAAGTACACCTCTTGCCTAGATGTGAAGAAGAAGAAGATGATGATGAAGAAGAAGACGAAAAAGCAGATCTTGACAATGAACCCTTCTTCGCTATGATCGCTTTGGGACTCATCGATTTGCTGGGATTGTCCAAGCCTCCTCCATAGCTCTTGCAAAGCTTCAATCTCTTCGCGTAGGGCCTCTCCTTCTTCACCAGATCCTCGACGCTCTTCACGCTCGCCAGCGACGCGAACGACTGCGATTTCCCGTCGTAACACCTCGAGAGCCCCTCCTGCACCGCCACGAGAGCAAACGAATTTGATTACTGCCACTTCCTGTCCGACCGACCGTCGTCCATCCAAAAATCAACTTATAGAAATGTGTAACACTATAGTTTTCAGCATGATCTTAGTTCAACTAATTTGGTGGCTTGAGATCAACCCTTTTTTTTCTCTCTCTCTCTCTCTCTCTTTTTGTCTAGACGATTCGGAATTTTCCTTCTCATTCAGTCCGAATGGTTCGAGAATTCCCATGTTATGATAATTCCGTGTTCTTCTCTTGATGAATAAAATGATCAAGTTACAAGTTATATAGAACGACATTTCATTCTCGCAATATCCGATCGGCTAGCTTCTTTTGATCCTCGATCGTGTTCGTATACCGGGGAATATAAAATACTCGGAACTTACTTAATAGGAAGCTGAGCCATGAGGTCTGATAACTCGTACAAAGGTCCGTGTTTGCCCGCGAGAGACGACGATGACGACGACGGCGATGGGGACGATGACCACCATTTCGGGAAAGGAGGCGAGGGAGAAGAAGAAGCGTCCTCTAGGAGATCGGACGAACACGACGGCCATTCTCGAGAGCCTCTCGAGCCTCGATCTTCCATAGACGACGTCCCTACTGATTCCGAATCATCAGAGACATTATCACCACCGCCTTCCATGATCGTCCACCCCTCTTCCCTTGGACGATCATCAAGAAACTTCAAACCCAGTTCGCCAAAGCTCTGGTTTTCTTCAACCATTGATGTCATGAAGAAGATAGATAGAGAGAGAGAGAGAGAGAGAGAGAGAGAGAGTGTGTGTCTTGTTTCTGAAGACTTTGCGCACGATTGCAAAGTGACCCTCCACAGGTCGCTCTTAAGGGAGCATTATGTGGTGGGTATAAATACACATACGTACGTAACGTAAGCACCCAACAACAAAAGATAAGGTAACGTAAAGAGATGTGCTTGAATGCGCAGCAGAAGATTAGTTTTATCTTACCATACCTAAACGGAAGGGTGGCGGCACATGGATAGGATAAAAATGGACCATTTCTTTCTCTTTTTTTTTTTTTGAAAATTTATAGGTCATTTAAGACTTAATCAATTAATTGCTTATTTATTTATTTATTTATTCTTGGTACGAGATGGGACTTTTATCCTCAAGGGGGAGGAGGAGGAGTCACCATCATCATCGGCTCATCAATCTTTCATATTCTCATTCCAATAAATGGTCTGAATTCATTATTAGAAAATTGCCCTTTTCCCCATTTTCTCTAGGAAAGAGGATAAGGCATAACTATGAAGGCATCCATACACATGTCCGAGTCACCAACGTGGACGTAGCTATCCCATTCTCTATTGATGGGCAACGGATCAAAAGCCCCCTTATCTCTTGGCCATCTTTGCCTCATAAAGCAACAACACCCGTTTTCAGATTTTGACCTCGCTTTTTGAATTTTTTAATATATTTATCAGACCCTTTTCCGGAATGAGAAGTCCCGTTGAAATATAATGGTTGTAGGTCACACCTGCTCCGTAAGATAATTAGTTATAATCTGTTGCCGATTGCTGGTAATTATCCACTAATCCTGCATTCGAATCTCCAAGCCGCTCCTCAGCCTCGAGAAGCCTCGGTTTGTTTGCGTTGTAGGATCGATTGTGTCACGGTGTGATATAACCCTTTTTTCCAGAACGAGGAACTCTCGTTAAAATAAAATAGTATAGGTCGCACTGGCTTGGTGTCTCATTAGGGTAAGATAATTAGTTATAATCTGTTGCCGATTGCCGGTGATTATCTGTTTAATTAGTCATAATGCAATTTTTTAGTGTCTAAAATTAGTCATAATGTAATTTTTTTTTTGGTCGATAGTCACAATGTGATCGATTGACTTGCTGGCCAAAGTCAGAATTTTGTGAAGAGTGTTTTATGGGGTTACTTCTCTGCAGGGAGTCTCAAGATTTGCTTTTTGTTTTTTTGTTTTTTGTTTTACCTAGAGCTACTCTATTTCAAAATTGACGGGACTTAAATGAATATTTTTTTCCCTACGTGGCTATTATTAGAATTCATTTAGTTTAATCCCATAGATGGAAACACAAAGACCAAGGCTGCGTATGGAAACGATTCCGATCCCTAAAACTGATTCTGATTAAAATGATTTTTTTTATTCTGTTCTTGGATGAGTTTTGGAGAACTAGAAATGCGTTTGATAACTGCACAAAATTTATATTTCAAAAAACTGTTTCTCTTTCTAATTTTTTTTCATTTAAGTCAAATAACTATGTAGTTACTTTGTAAAATTTCATCCTAAATGAAGGTTAATTTCCAATGCACACAAAAATAATTTAAAATACATTTATTTTTTTGGCATGTCATAAATGAAAAAAAAATTTTAATACATGATATTTGAAGTTCGAATGAAGCATGGGACATGTTTCCATATTAAGGACTCATTTTTTCTTTAAATGTTGCGTTGTCCAAATACATACAAACATAACAGCCAAATAACAAATTATCTACTGAAAAAAAAAGACCAAATTGTCCTCCTTCATATGAAGTACGAGTCCTTCACTATTATTTTACAACTTCTATCCTAAATCCAAGTGGGTGTTTGGCTCTAGCTCTATGTGTAGATGACCACATTTTGTGACACACGGCTACGAGTATATATGTTACCATCTGCATGTTGGATGTCTCATCTTCTGCAACATTTTTTGTAGAAGAGTGAAATTTAGGAAATCTAGGAAATTTAGGCCCCAATTTATGAAAATGAGGTCAAACTAGCATAATCTAAGCTTTTTCTATTTTTAGGAAATTTCTAAATTTTTTGTATTTTTAAAAAAAATTTATTTTTATTTTTATTATGTTGAGAGAAAAGTGATGAGAAAACTGAAAGGGAAAAGTGAAAGATGCGACATTTCATTATGTTTTGTGATTGTCAAAAGTGATACTTTTTTCAGAATCAACTTTTTTTTGGTTTTAGATTTTGCTCTAAAACTAATTCTAGGAACATAATCAGAATCAGAATTATTTGAGTTACCAAACATGATTCTCATTCTTTACTGTTTCAGAAAATAGAATCAGAGAATGAGAATAGTTACCGTACGCAGTTCAAAGTGTCTCTGGAATATTATTCCCCCTGTCCCTCTTCCTCTTTCTGCTTAGACGCCAATCCTGAGCCATTAAAAGCCAAAATCGCAAAGACAAGAACAGTGTTCTGTCCTTGCCCTGTCGCACCTTTTATCTTCTTGCCAGACGAGACCTTCGCAGCACTTATCATTAAAGTAATCGAATCAAGAAAGACCGGTCCACATAACCCGTGAATTAAATAACGAGAATATCACCAATGGACGTACACATTCTAATGAAAATAATAATAATAATAAAATGCGATTCTCCAATGGAGAGTCGGCAGGGAGAGGATAAGAAGGTGACCTGGCTAGGAGTGATCATGATTGAGGAGGGAAAGAGCGGATCTTCCCTTACCTTCCTTCCTTCCCTTTTGATGCACACCACGTGTTTGTTTCTTGGGCAGCTCTCTCTCTCCCCACCCTTTTGATTCTCATGATCTTATCCACGCTTTCCCCCTCCTCCTCCTTGCCCACGCCTTCGGTGGCGGGGCGCCTGATCGTGCCTCTACGCAATTAACTTTCCATTTTGCACCCACGGATTGGAATTTCCATTTTGCACCCACGGATTGGAATGGATAGAGGAATGGCAATGGACCCCCCAAGCCCCCTCTCCCTCGTCTCTTTTGATGCCTTCCGTTCATTTCTCATACTTTTCTTTTTTGGCACCTCCTCTTTTCATCTTTATCCTTCCTTTCGAAGGAGCACGGAGCAAGCAAGGGAGGACGACGGGACGGGACGGGACGATTACAGGATGATCGATCCTATTCCGAATCCTAGTCCCAGTCGGTCCCGAGTAAAATGTGAGCTCGTCTCGCGCTCAAGACGGTTTTTTTAATTGGAGTCTTGAAGACATACCGATCAAATTTACAAGAACTTGCTCAAAGCCCTACCAATCTATGGTTTTTCCATGTAAAAAAAAAAAATTGAACTTGTGTAAGTCCGAAATCTATTATACGGGCGGCAAATTCGGCCATAAACTTTTTAATTTAACAAATTTAATCATGAACTTTTTAATAATTTGCCAAGGTAGTTATTCCGACAAATTTTAGCAAAAAATCATTGATATAGATGTTGATAGTCTTATGTGAAGTGGCCATAGCTCACTTGAACAATTTTAATATTTTTTTTTATTTTTCTAAATTTTCATTATAATTATTTTTCTAACTATGTCTCGGTGATGGTTGTCGGTCGACCCTCATAGGCCACAGCCGAGGTTGGTGGCCCTCGCCGGCTCTAGGTAAGGGCTCATGGCCCCTCGCCAGATCTAGGCAAGGCAACGACACCCAGATTAGGCGAGGGCCAACGGGGTGTCTTGGCCCTCACTTATGTGTGAGGACCTCTGTGGTAATCGCTGAGGCTATAGACTGATGGAGAGTAAGAAAAGAAAAAAGAAAATGAAAAAAAAATGTAAAATCGTTCACTTCATCGCTGGCTCTGCCACGTAGGACGACTGGCGTTTATGTCGGTAATTTTCGACTAAACGTGACCGATATGACTATATTGGTAAATTGTCCAAAGGTTTGGGATTTAACTGGTCATATTGAAAAATTGCATTAAATTGATATCTGCACAATATAATTATATATTTTACGCGCGCGCATATATAATCATCGCAAATATGACGTGTAGTATTTAGGACAACATAATCCATTATTCTAACGAGTGTATTTAGTCGGATTCGGGTTTTTAGGGTGTCCAGCAGCCAATAATGCCAATGCCCCGCGAATCTTCCGGGATGATTGTGATGTTTCGTGGTTGTACGCGATTCATACCTTCCAACACAGTCCCTAGGTTCCATGAATAGTCCGAGCGAGGACCAAGGGGATCTTTGCCTTCTAGAAGCCCATGAATTTTTCCATCTCATATAATCAGGAAAATTATCTAAAAAGTCCTAAATTTATTATGTCAGGATATAAATATTTACATTATGCTAATTAATTTTGAATATGATGATTGTAATTTAGTCATAAATCTTTGACGAGTTGCTAATTAATCATTATGGCCAATTTAGTCCTAAAACACTCACTATCACGGATGAAAAATAGGCTACTAGTTTCACTTGTCTAATATGATAAGTGGTGATAATCCAATAATTAGCATAATAATTTCATTATTTGAATTGGAATAATTAGGTCCCAATCGTAGAGTCTGTCTTGTGGGGATGATTGTCCAAAAAATGTTAAAAACTACGTACGACGACCAGTTCAATCCAACTCAGTCCTAAATATGTTGATGATTTGTAATTAGTTCTAAATCTTTTGATGGATTGTCCAATGTAGCCCTCTGGCCAATTTATCAAGATGAATTATTAAGATAAATCTTACTTTTTAAGGTAGTGTCAATTAAATTCTTCATAGTGTTTGGTTGTAGATTACTGTCGTAATAAAAGATTAAAAAAATCTGTAGCTCTAGATGACTTTATGAAAAAAAAAAAAACATGCACCAGCTCTTCCATTATCCTAACTCAAAAAAAAAAAAATTTCCTGTGCATTTTGACTAGTTACCTCAGAATGCGAATGCGAATCATCAAATGCATCGACCCCTCCTCTATCCCCATCTGCTTTAGCATCTGAGGTAGGAGAACTCTGTGCATTCATGTTTCGAGATCTAAAGTCCATTTTGCTCCAAATCTTCGCAAGCCGCTCATACGCTTCCCACGTTTCCGCTTAAGTTTTGATTTTATAATAGACTAAGGATCAAGTTATCATTTCAGCAAGCTATGATAAGATCCTGATTAATAGGAACTTTCATTTGCATTAGACATATATATATATATATATATATATATATATATATATTTTATGCAAATTGATAAATATGCATGAAATTCAGTGTTCTACAGATTTTTCTGCTCGTTTGAAAGAGAGATGTTGCTTGAGTCTCAAACTGAACGATATCCTAATCAAGAAAAAAAGGTGATGAATAGATTTTAATTGCTATGTCGTGCAAAATGCAGAAAGGATGCTCCTATTGTTTGTTGCCCCTGGAATATATCCTCCTTTGCGATGCTACTCTTGCACAAGGGATTTCCTTTGCAGATTGCATAGAAGATGAAGTGTAGACCATGGCACACAGAAACTTTGCGGATGGCTGTATTAGGCATTTGTTTATCTGTAATAATGAGGGACGGACTTGCTCATAGGTAGGGGGCT
>JAGVVM010002504.1:0-59415 GCA_019149425.1 Psidium friedrichsthalianum
GAACTGAAGACATTGTTGGCAAATCCCACAATTTTGTTCACATTGATTGTGAGACTGCTTAGCACATTAGGGCAAAGATGCTACTAATATTCCAGGTACAAAAACTTCTTAGCTTTCAGAATTTATATCATGACTTTTACCCGATAGTTGAGTACTTCAGTACTTCCAATTAGGATTCGAGGTGCAAGACGAATGAAAATGGAAAAATTTTAAAGACTCCGTCTATTTAGCAAAAATGAGTGATTTGCCATCCTCAAAAGCTATCTTGATGTTGGAATGATAGCAGTAAAAGAATTCTGCCAAATACAAGTTCGTCCCGAGAGGCTGGAGCCGTCAAAGTCACAATGCTGGATCTCAGATGTCCTAGTCCAAGTCTTCTCTTTGACCATCCATCCGTCTTGCGGAAGAGCACAAGAAAAAAAAAAGGATTTCATCAGTGGGACAGAGCAAAGGAAGGAATGGCTGGGAGAGAGAAGCCAAATTCAAGGAAAACGGTGAAGAGTAGGTTGTTTTGCTAATAATATCGCATAGAGGGGGTGAATAAGTAAATATAATCAAACTTAATAAGTTAATACGGAATTAAAAACTTCAAGTTTGATAAGAGCAGATAAAGTAAATAGAACCGTACAGTGCTTCTGCCAGACAATTAATAGAGGCACGTAGGCATGTAGAGAGTAGACGACAATGCACAAGAGATTATAGTGATTCAGCTTTTGGTAAGTCTACGTCCACTCTCTCACATTAACAGCCTACTAGATAGATTCCACGAAGTAGTCTAATGAGGATCACAGAAAGATGTGATTCCTTGACCACAAGCACTTCCAACAGAAGGGAGCTCTGCCTTTACCAAGGTTACCCTACTCTACACACTTGACTCGGTATAGCACCTCTCACAAGATCTCAGTTTAAGCACAAGTAGATAATTGAAATAGATGAAACTAACTCTCTCTCTCTCTCTCTCTCTCTCTCTCTCTCTCTCTCTCTCTCTCTCTCTCTCTCTCTACACATATATATGTTTTTCGAACCTGGTGCTCTTTATATACTCCCGTCTTCCAAGCTTCCTGCTGGACAGAATTACTTTGAGGATCAATCTCCAGTAGTTAGTTGATTGTCGAATAAAGGTCATGAGCTTTTGAGGTGAGAGGAATCAGAGATTTGAGAGGATTTGTGAGCCTATACAATCAAATCCTTAAAGCCATAAATCAAGCTTCTAACAAAGGAAATTATCTAGAAGATTGTCAATCAATTAAGAATCCTCATATGGAAAGTAACGAGAATATTTTGATTGATGGTCAATCAATTTAACTTAGGAAGGCAATCCGAACCAGATAATTGACCGTTAGCGAGGGAAATACAATCTACTAAATGAGCAAGAATAATGTTGAATAATCAGCGAAGATTAAATCTGAAGATCGAAATATATGCCTTATATGATTTCGTATGCGTCTGTCTCTAACACGAGTCCTGCTTCTATCAAAATAGAAACATTAGAAACATTAACATAAAAGTTTGGAGATAAATTTGATTTATATCCTCGAAATATAAATTAAAGCCTTTTTATCAAAGTATTTTATTTTCTTCAAATCAAAAATAATTTCTCAATAGAGTGAATAGAAGCAGAGGAAACTTCGCGGTCGTTCTGCTCTTCTTTAAGTTCGATGCCGGAAGCAAAAGTCATGGAGGCATGGGGTCTACGGGGAACGCCTTCCTGGAAGGATGGCTTCATGTTATTTTAAAAATTGAAAAGCCAGCTCTCTTTACCTTTTTCTGCTTTATGATCGCCTGTTCACATGGCACGGCACCAACTTGCGTTTGCATTATTGCCCGAGCCAGACAAACGATAGAATGATTATCGTCAAGAGTCTTGCATACACCTTCTTCGAAATAGCCACAGTCTTGGGTTAATTTTAAAAATTGAAAAGCCAGCTCTCTTTACCTTTTTCCGCTTTATGATCGCCTGTTCACATGGCATGGCACCAACTTGCGTTTGCATTATTGCCCGAGCCAGACAAAAGATAGAATGATTATCATCAAGAGTCTTGCACATACCTTCTTCGAAATAGGCCACAGTCTTGGGGTCGCATGCACGGCACTTTTTGCTCCAAAAATGTCGCCTTCAGGTAAAAAAACAAGTTGATGCCTTGGGCATTGTCGTGATAAACATGTAATTGTAAAAGATTTTGAGACAATTTCTAGTCCCATTTAGCTTTTCTGCTTTATTATCGGGTATCCACATGACATTATCTAACCTTACATAATCGTCCGAGCTAGACAAACGAGGGCATTATCACCGAAAGTCTTGCATAGACCTTCTTGCAAGATAGCCAAATTCTTCGGTTCACATTGGAGGCATTTCCCCCTCAAAAACTAGCCGATGCCTCGTGCAATGTGCTGATAAACATGTAATTTCTTAAAGATATCCGACACTATCTCCAGTCCCCTTTAGCTTTTTTGCTTTTACGAGAGAAAATCCTAAATAAGAGTTTAAAGTGCTATTATTTTTTCAAATAAATGCTTGAAATGGATATTATTTCAAATAAAGGCCAGAAATGTCTCCATTGTTTCAAAGAAGGGCTGATGAAGGGCCTTTTCGTCATTAACTTTTTTAATTTCATTTTCCTTTTTCCTTTTCTTTTGTTCAATTTCTTTTTCCAAAGGAGAAAAAGGTAAATGACGAAAATGCCACTGGTCAGGCCCTTCTTTTAAAAGAATGAACTTCAGATTCTTATTTGAAATAAGGTCCGCTTCAGGCAGGCCTTTATTTTTTAAAAAAAAAATAGTGCACTCGTGCTATTATTTGGAATTTTTCATTGTTATCACCCATTCACATGGCATCAACTTCCCTTGCGTAATCGTCCATGCTAGACATACGATAGAATTATCATCGAAAGTCTTGCATACACCTTCTTGGAAGATAGCCAAAAGTCTTCGGTTCACATTGGATGCAATTTCCCCTCAGAAGCCTGCCTTGTGCAATGTGCTGATAAAGATATAATACGTGAAAGATATCTAAGACTATTTCTAGTTCCCTTTTACCTTTCTGCTGCATCATCATATCACATCGTATGAGTCAATGCTTTTTAAAGATAGGATAGTTTTGCAACCAATTGAATTTTCCAGGATAGTATTTATTTCGAGGAAATCATCAATTTTGAAAAGATTTTTTTTCTCAAAGTAATAACTTATATCACCAACAACAAAAAATTAGCATAAGTATATTTATCCACGACGAATTGTTTAGACATGATAATATTTTCTATCGACCAACAATTCTAACCAATACAGATGAATATTTTGAGGAAAATGTCTGTCAAATTATTGCACCGATAGTTCATTGTCATTTACGCACTTATAAAATAATAACCTTTTCATGGTCGATTATAAATGGTAAAAAGAAAGGTATAACTTAGCATGAATCTTGAATTAGCCTTCTCCAAAGATTGCTAAAAGTCTTGGGAGTGTTTATGCACAACATTTATCGGAAGCTATTTTGGGGAAAAGAATTGCTACTAGTACTTTACGGTGACCACGTTTGTTGCGTGCTAAATACTTAAGGAGGTCGGTTTCAAAGTGAGTCGGTTCCCAACCTAAATCAAGAAGTCACTCTATCGCTCTAGGTTTTGAAAGATTGGATCGGGAACAACTTATATCGGAAGCATCCATCTTTGCTTCGAGAGGTTGGTGACCTTGCGAACAAGACTGAAGACATTGTTGGCAAATCCCACAATTTTGTTTCACATCCATTGTCAGACTACTGAGCGCATTAGGGCAAAGATGCTCTTAGTATTCCAGGTACAAAACTTCGTAGCTTTCAGCATTTATATTATGACTTTTACTCCATAGTTGAGTACTTCAGTATTTCCGATTAGGATTCGAGGTGCAAGACGAATGAAAATGGAAAAAATTTAAAGACACCGTCTGTTTAGCGAATAATGAGTGATTTGCCATTCTCCAAAGCCATCTTAACGCTGGAATGATAGCAATTATTGTAGGAGAATTCTGCCAAATAAAAGTTTGTCCCGAGACGCTAGAGCCGTCAAAGTCAACAATCCAGGATCTCAAGGTGTCCTAGTCCGAGTCTTCTCTTTTACCATCCATCTGTCTTACGGGAGAGCACAAGGAAAAAAAAAAAATAGGATTTCATCAGTGGAACAGAGCAAAGGAAGGAATGGCTGGGAGAGAGAAGCCAAATTCAAGGAAAACGGTGAAGAGTAGGTTGTTTGCTAACAATATCGCATAGAGGGGGTGAATAGGTGAATATTATCAAATTTAATAAGATAATGTGAAATTAAAAGCTTCAAGTCTGATAGGAGCAGATAAAGTAAACAGAATAGTGTAGTGCTTCTTCCAGACAATTAATAGACGCACGTAGAGAGTAGAAGACAATGCACAAAAGATTATAATGGTTTGGCTTTGGTAAGTTTACGTCCACTCTCCCACACTAATAGTCTACTGGCTATATTCCACTGAGTAGTCAAATGAGAGATTACAGAAAGATGTAATTGCTTGACCACAAGCATTTCCAACAAAAGCGAGCTCTGCCTCTACCAAAACTATCTCATTCTACATACTTGACTCGGTATAACACCTCTCACGAGATCTCACTTTAAACATGAGTAGATAATTAAAACAGATGAAACTCTCTTGATATGGATATTGATATCTTGATCTCTCTCTATGTTCTTCGAACTTGATGCTCTTTATATACTTTTCGTCTTCCAAGATTCCCACTGGACAGAATCATTCCGAGGATCAGCCTCCAAAACTAGCGTTGGTTGATTGTCGAATAAAGATCACGAGTCGTTGAGGTGAGAGGAATAAGAGATTTGAGAAAATTTGCTCGTCCACACAATCAAATCCTTAACGCCATAAATCAAGTTTCTAACAATGAAAATTATCTGGAAGATTGCCAATCAATTAAGAATCCTCGTATGAAAAGTAATGAGAATATCTTTGATTGATGGTCAATCAATTTAACTTAGGAACGCAATCTTAACCAGATAATTGAGCGTTAGTGAGGGAAATTCAATCTGCTAAATGAGCAAGAATAATATTGAATAATCATCGAGGATTAAATTTGAAGATTGAAATATATCTCTTATAGGATTTTGTATGCGTCTGCTTCTGTCACGAGTCTTGCTTATATCAAAATAGAAACATTAAAAACATTAAGTATAAAAGCATAGAGATATATAACCCACCGGCTTGGTGGCCCAGTGGTTGGGTGATTACACGGCTGCAGGTCGAAAGTTCGAGTCTCGACTCGAGCGAATAGGCTCACGTGGAAAGCACGATCCTGGGTGCCAGGTGTCTTACCCGGAGCTCCGTGGTGGTGGGGTCCTGCGGTGCCTCCCCGGGGATTAGTCGGTCGCCGTCGGTTTGAGCGTAAGCTCGCCGGCACGGCTGGACACCCCGGTTATCAAAAAAAAAAAAAGCATAGAGATATATTTATAGTAAATCCTCGAAATATAAATCTAAGTCTTTTCATCTAAGTATAGTCATTTTGTTTCCTTCAAAAATCTAATATAATTTCCCAACAGAGTGAATAGAAGCAGAGGAAACTTCGTAGTCGTTCTGCTCTTTTACGTTCGATGCGGGAAGCAAAGTCATGGAGGCATGGGGTCTACGGGGAACGCCTTCCTCGAAGGATGGCTTCATGTTAATTTCAAAATTAAAAAGCCAGCTCTCTTTACCTTTTTTCTGCTTTATGATCGCCTGTTCACATGGCATGGCACCAACTTGCGTTTGCATTATTGCCCGAGCCAGACAAACGACAGAATGATTATCGTCAAGAGTCTTGCACACACCTTCTTCGAAATAGCCAAGTCTTGGGGTCTCATGGACGGCACTTTTTGCCCCAAAATGTCACCTTCAGGTAAAAAAACAAGTTGATGCCTTGGGCATTGTCGTGATAAACATGAAATGGTACAATATTTGAGACAATTTCTAGTCCGCTTGAGCTTTTCTGCCTTATTATCGGGTATTCACATGACATCATCTTACCTTACATAATCATTCGAGCCAGACAAACGAGAGAATTATCACCGAAAGTCTTGCATAGACCTTCTCGAAAGGTAGCCAAAGTCTTCAGTTCACATTGGAGGCATTTCCCCCCTCAAAAACTAGCTGATGCCTCGTGCAACGTGCTGATAAACATGTAAATTCTTAAAGATATATGACACTATTTCTAGTCCCCTTTAGCTTTTCTGCTTTATTATTAGGGAAAATTCAAAATAAGAATTTGAAGTACTTTTATTTTCTCAAATAAGTACCTAAATATCCCCATTGTTTCAGAGAAAGACCTGTTCAAGGGCATTTTTGTTATTAATTTTTTTAAATATTTTTTCCTTTTTCCTTTCTTTTTTTTTTCAAATTTCTTTTTTCCAAATGAAAAAAGATAAATGACGAAAATGCCATTGGTTAGGCTTTTATTTGAAACAATGAAGACATTTTAGGCCTCTTACTTGAAACAAGGTCCGTTTCAAGCTTTTATTTAAAAAAATTAAAGCACTCTGTGCCCTTATTTGAAATTTTCTCTTGTTATCACCTATTCTCATGGCATCAACTTCCCTTACATAATCGTCCGAGCTAGACAAACGAAAGAATTATCATCGAAAGTCTTGCATACACCTTCTTGGAGATAGCCAGAGTCTTCGGTTCACATTGGATGCCATTTCCCCTCAGAAACCAGTTGATGCCTCGTCCAATGTACTGATAAAAATATAATATGTGAAAGATACTTGAGATTTTTTCTAGTCCCCTTTGCATTTCTGCTTCATTATCATATCACAACTTATGAATCAACGCTTTTTTAGAGATAGGATAGTTTTGCAACCAATTGAATTTTGCAGGATAGTATTTATTTCATGTAAAATCATCAATTTTGAGAAGATTTTCTCAAATATACTTAAATCACCAACAACAAAAAATTAGCAATAAGTATTTTTACCATGACGAATTGTTTAGACATGATAATATTTTCTATCAACCAACAATTCTAAGTAATATAGATGATATTTTGAAGGAAAACTGTTTCAAATTATTGCACCAATAGTTCATTGTCATTACGTACTTATCACATAATAAGCTTTTCATAGTCGATTAAAATGGTAACCAAAAAGGTATAACTGTCATGAATCTTGGATTAGCCTTCTCAAAAAGATTACTAAAAGTTTTGGGAGTGTCTATGTACACTATATATGGAAGCTCTTTTTGGGAAAAGAATTGCTACTAGTAACCTTATTGTGGTCACGTTTGTTGCATGCTAAACGATAAGGTGGTGGTTTCAAAGTGAGTCAGTTCCCAATGTAAATCAAGAACTCGCTCTATACCCTAGGTTTTAAAAAGATTGGATCGGGGACAACTTATATTGGAACTATCCATCTTCGCTTGGACTCCACTGAGGTTGGTGACCTTGCGAACAAGACTAAAGACTTTGTTGGCAAATCCCACAATTTTGTTCACATCCATTGTCAGACTGCTGAGTGGGGTTAGGGCAAAGATACTATTAGTAGTCGAGGTCAAAACTTCTTAGCTTTCTGCATTTAATTATGACTTTTACCCCAATAGTTGAGTACTTCAATATTTCCAAGTAGGATTCGAGGTGCAGACAAATGAAAATGGAAAAAATTTAAAGACTCCATCTATCTAGAGAAAAATGAGTGATTTGCCCTTCTCAAAAGCTATCTTGATGCTGGAATTATAGCAATTACTGTAAGAGAATTCTGCCAAATACAAATTCGAGATGTTGGAGCCGTCAAAGTCAACAATGCAGCATCTCAAGATGTCCTAGTTCAATTTTCTCTTTGACCATCCATTTGTCTTGCGGGAGAGCACAAGAAAAAAAAAGGATTTCATCAGTGGGACAGAGCAAAGGAAGGAATGGCTAGGAGAGAGAGAAGCCAAATTAAATGAAAACGGTGAAGAGTGTGTTGTTTTGCTAACAGTATCACCTAGAGGGATGAATAAGTGAATATAATCAAACTTGATAAAACAATGTGGAACTAAAAACTTCAAGTTTGATGGGAGCAGATAAAGTAAACAGAACCATGCATTACTTCTACTAGACAGTTAATAAAAGCACGTAGAGAGTCGAAGACAATGTATAAGAGATTATAGTGGTTCGGCTTTTGGTAACTCCATGTGTACTTTCCCACACTAACAACCTACTGGCTAGATTCCACTAAATAGTCAAATGAGAGATTAGAGAAAGATGTGATTGCTTGACCACAAGTACTTCCAACAGAAGCAAGTTCTGCCTCTACCAAGACTAGCCCACTCTACACACTTGAGTAGATATAACATCCCTCACAAGATTTCACTTTAAGCACAAGTAGATAATTGAAACAGATGAAACTCTCTTGAAATATGGATATTGATCTCTTGATCTCTCTCTATGTTCTTCAAATAAAACTCTCTTGAGATACGGATATTGATCTCTTGATCTCTCTTTATGTTCTTCAAACTTGGTGCTCTTTATGTACTCATCGTCTTTCAAGCTTCCTGGCTGTATCTCCAAAACTAGCCGTTGGTGGATTGTTGAATAAAAATCATGAGCCGTTGAGGTGAAAGGAATCAAAGATTTGAAAGGATTTGCTTGAGCAAACAATCAAATTCTTAATGCCATAAATCAAGCTTCTAACAAAGGAAATTATCTAGAAGATTGCCAATCAATTAAGAATCATCATATGAAAAGTAATGAGAATATCTTTGCGTGATGGTCAATCAGTTTAACCTAGGAACGCAATCCTAACCAGATAATTGATCGTTAGTGAAGGAAATTCAATCTGCTAGATGAGCAAGAATAATATTGAATAATCATCGAGGATTAAATCTGAAGATCGAAATATATCTCTTATATGAATTCGTATGCATCTGCCTCTGCCACGAGTCTTGCTTCTATCAGAATAGTAACATTAAATATAAAAGTATAGAGATATATTTATAGTAAATTCTCGAAATATAAATTAAAGTAAGTATAATCATTTTGTTTTCTTCAAAACCAAATATAATTTCCCAAAAGAGTGAATAGAAGCAGAGGAAACTTCGCAGTTGTTCTGCTCTTCTTTAAGTTGGATGCCGGAAGCAAAAGTCATGGAGGCATGGGGTCCACGGGGAACGCCTTCCTGGAAGGATGGATTTATGTTAATTTTAAAAATTGAAAAGCCCCGGCTCTCTTTACCTTTTTTCTGCTTTATGATCGCCTGTTCACATGGCATGGCACCAACTTGCGTTTGCATTATTGTCCGAGCCAGAGAAACGATAGAATGATTGTCGTCAAGAGTCTTACAAACGCCTTCTTCGAAATAGCCAAAGTCTTGGGGTCTCATGGACGGCACTTGTTGCCCCAAAAATGTCGCCTTCAGGTAAAAAACAAGTCGATGCCTTGGGCATTGTCGTCATAAACATGTAATTGTAAAAGTTTTTGAGACAATTTCTAGTCCCCTTTAGCTTTTCTGCTTTATCATCGGGTATCCACGTAACATCATCTTACCTTACATAATCGTCGAATGCGAACCGAAGACTTTGGCTACCTTCCAAGAAGGTCTATGCAAGACTTTCGGTGGTAATTCTTAAACGTGTAATTTCTTAAAGATATCCGACACTATTTCTAGTGCCCTTTAGCTTTTCTGATTTATTACAAGGAAAAATTTCAAATAAGGGCTTGAAATACTTTTATTTTCTCAAATAAGCGCATGAAGTGGACCTTATTTCAAATAAGGGCCTATAATATCCTCATTGTTTCAAAAAAGATCTGATCAAGGGCGTTGTTATCAATACTTTTTTAAATTTCTTTTTCCTTTTCTTTTTTTCTATTTCTTTTTCCAAAGGAGAAAAAGGTAAATGACAAAAATGCCATTAGTCGGACCCTTATTTGAAATAATGAAGGCACATCATGTCTTTACTTGAAATAAGATTTGCTTTAGGCCTTTATTTAAAAAAAAATTAAAGTACTCCGTGCCCTTATTTGGAATTTTTCCTTGTTATCACCTATTCATATGACATCAACTTCCCTTGCATAATCGTTTGAGCCAGACAAACGATAGAATTGTCATCAAGAGTCTTGCATACACCTTCTTGGAAGATAGCCAAAGCCCTCGGTTCACATCGGATGCCATTTCCCCCTCAGAAACAAGTTGATGCCTTGTGCAATGAACTGATAAAGATATAATATGTGAAAGATATGTGGGACTCTTTCTAGTTCCCTTTTGCCTTTCTGCTTCATCATCATATCACTTCATATGAATCAACGCTTTTTAAAGATAGGATAGTTTTGCAACCAAATGAATTTGAAGGATAGTATTTGTCTTCGAGGAAAATCATCACTTTTGAAAAGATTTTTCTCAAAATAGTAACTTAAACCACCAACAACAAAGAATTAGAAAAAAATTATTTTGATCCATGACGAATTGTTTAGACATGATAATATCTTCTATCGACCAACAATTCTAAGCAATACAGATGAATATTTTGAGGAAAATGTCTTTCAAATTATTGCACCAATAGTTCATTGTCATTTATGTACTTATCGCATAATAAGCTTTTCATGGTCAATTGAAAATGGTAACAAAAAAGGTATAACTTATCATGAATCTTGGATTAGCCTCTTGGGAGTGTTTATGTACAACTTATATCGAAAGCTATTTTTCGGGAAAAGAATTGCTACCAGTACCTTACTATGGTCACATTTGTTGCATGCTAAATACTTAAGGTGGTTAGTTTCGGGGTGAGTCAGTTCCCAACCTAAATAGAGAACCCACTCGATCACCCTAGGTTTTAAAAGATTGGATCAGAACAACTTATATCAGAAGCATCCATCTTCGCTCCAACTCCACTGAGATTGGTGACCTTGCGAACAAGACTGAAGACATTGTTGGCAAATCCCACAATTTTGTTCACATTCATTGTGAGACTGCTGAGCGCATTAGGACGAAGATACTATTAGTATTCCAGGTACAAATTTTCTTAGCTTTCAAAATTTATATTATGACTTTTACCCGATAGTTGAGTACTTTAGTATTTCCAATTAGGATTCGAGGTGCAAGACGATTGAAAATGGAAAAACTTTAAAGACTCCGTCTAGTTAGCAAAAAATGAGTGATTTGCTATTCTCAAAAGCTATCTGGATGCTGGAATGAAAGCAATAAGAGAATTCTGCCAAATACAAGTTCGTCCCGAGAGACTAGAGCCGTCAAAGTCGACAATGTAGGGATCTCAAGATGTCCTAGTCCAAGTCTTCTCTTTGACCATCCACCTGTCTTGCGGGAGAGCACAAGAAAAAAAAAAGGATTTCATCAGTGGGACAGAGCAAAGGAAGGAATGGCTGGGAGAGAGAAGCCAAATTCAAGGAAAACGGTGAAGAGTACGTTGTTTTCCTAACAAAATCACATAGAGAGGGTGAATAGGTGAATATAATCAAACTTGATAAGTTAATACGGAATTAAAAACCTCAAGTTTGATAAAAGCAGATAAAGTAAACAGAACCGTGCAGTGCTTCTGCCAGACAATTAATAGAGGCACGTAGGTACATAGAGAGTAGAAGATATAATGCACAAGAGATTGTAGTGGTTCGGCTTTTGGTAAGTCTACATCCACTCTCTCACACTAACAGCCTACTGGCAAGATTCCACTAAGTAGTCAAATGAAAGATTACAAAAAGATGTGATTGCTTGATCACAAGCACTTTCAACAGAAGTGAGCTCTGCCTCTACCAAGGTTACCCCACTCTACATACTTAACTCGGTAAAACACCTCTCACAAGATCTCACTTTAAGCACGAGTAAATAATTGAAACAGATGAAACTCTCTTGAGATATGGATATTGATCTCTTGATCTTTCTCTCTTTATGTTCTTTGAACTTGGTGCTCTTTATATACTCCTCGTCTTCTAGCTTCCTGTTGGATAGAATTACTCTAAGGATCAATCTCCAAAACTAGCCATTGGTTGATTATCAAAAAAAGGTCATGAACTGTTGAGGTGAGAGGAATCGGAGATTTTAGAGGATTTACGAGCCTAAACAATCAAATCCTTAATGTCATAAATCAAACTTCTAACAAAGGAAATTATCTAGTAGACTATCAACCAATTAAGAATCCTCGTATGGAAAGTAATAAGAATATCTTTGATTGATGGTTAATCAATTTAACTTAGAAACGCAATCCAAACCAAATAATTGATCGTTAGCGAGGGAAATACAATCTACTAAATGAGCAAGAACAATGTTAAATAATCAGTGAGGATTAAATTTGAAAATCGAAATATATATATATCTTATATGATTTCGTATGCGCATACCTCTGACACGAGTCCTGCTTCTATCAAAATAGAAACATTAGAAACATTAAGTATAAAAGTTTAGAGATATATTTGATTTATATCCTTGAAATATAAATTAAAGTCTTTTCATCCGAGTATAGTCATTTTGTTTTCTTCCAAATCAAATATAATTTCCCAACGGAGTGAATAGAAGCAGAGAAAATTTCGCGGTCGCTCTGCTCATTTAAGTTGGATGCCGGAAGCAAAAGTCATGGAGGCATGGGGTCCACGGGGAACGCCTTCCTGGAAGGATGGCTTTATGTTAATTTTAAAAATTGAAAGCCAGCTCTCTTTGCCTTTTACTGCTCTATGATGGCCTGTTCACATGGCACGGCGCCAACTTGCGTTTGCATTATTGCCCGAGCAAGACAAACGATAGAATGATTATCGTCAAGAGTCTTGCATGCACCTTCTCCGAAATAGCCAGAGTCTTGGGGTCTCATGGACGGCACTTTTTGCCCCAAAAATATCGCCTCAGGTGAAAAACAAGTTGATGCCTTGGGCATTGTCGTGATAAACATGTAATTGTAAAAGATTTTGAGACAATTTCTAGTCCCCGTTAGCCTTTCTACTTTATATCGGGTATCCACATGACACTATCTGACCTTACATAATGTCCGAGCCGAACAAACGAGAGCATTATCACCAAAATTCTTGCATAGACCTTGTCGCAAGATAGCCAAAGTCTTCGGTTCGCATTGGAGGCATTTCCCCCTCAAAAACTAGCTGATCCCTCGTGCAATGTGCTGATAAACATGTAATTTAAAAATCCGACACACTATTTCTAGTCCCTTCTAGCTTTTCTGCTTTATTACGGGGAAAATCCTAAATAAGAGTTTAAAGTACTCTAATTTTTCTCAAATAAGTGCTTGAAATGGACATTATTTCAAATAAATGCTAGAAATGTCCCCATTATTTCAAAGAAGGGCTTGATCAAGGGCCTTTTTGTCATAAACTTTTTTATTTCTATTTCCTTTTTCCTCTTCTTTTGTTCTATTTCTTTTTCCAAAGGAGAACAAGGTAAATGACGAAAATGCCATTAGCCAGACCTTTCTTTAAAAGAATAAATGCACTTCAGGCCCTTATTTGAAATAAAGTTCGCTTCAGGCAGGCCTTTATTTAAAAAAATTAAAGCCCTCGTGCCTTTATTTGGAATTTTCCCTTGTTATCACCCATTCACATGGCATCAACTTCCCTTGCGTAATCGTCTGAGCCAGACAAATGATAGAATTATCATTGAAAGTCTTGCATACACCTTCTTGGAAAATAGCCAAAGCCTTCGGTTCACATTGGATGTGATTTCCCTTGCCAGAAACCAGTTGATAACTCGTGCAATGTGCTGATAAAGATATAATACGTGAAAGATATCTAAGACTAGGGGTGAGCGGTTCTAGGTTCTAAATAGGTTCCGCCTGGAACCTAGAACCTACCATACGTAACCGTGGAACCTGGAACCTATCGTGTCACAGGTTCCAGGATCCGGTTTTAGGGTACCCGGGAACTTGCCGTACTCGACCAAATAATTTTATACCGCCGTACTCGTTAGTAACTCTTCGAAATCTTTTCCTCTCTTTGACCCAGCATGACAACAATGAATCTATAGTGCCTGATTCCTTCCGGAGTAGCTATGCAATATTTGAAAATTCAGTAAATGCCAAATTTAAGGAAATGGAAGAAGTGCGATTAAATTTTAAAAAAAACCCAATGGTTCTAAAACAAAAAATTTTGATCAATCCGAACCTCTTTATAGACAAAACCGTACTAGCAAGAAACCTTTTGCGCTCCTCCGAAACTACCTTAACCAGATCTGTCGAGAAAATCAACTAGTATGATCCAGTTCTAGGTTCGGTTTCGGTTTCGGTTTCGGTCCAGAGTAAACCGGAACCGGAACAGAACGATGATTTCTATAAATTCGGAATCGGGAACCGGACCCTATTTTAATAGAACAGGACCGAAACCACAGGTTCGGTTTTTCGATTTACCCTAGACCCATGCTCATCCCTATCTAAGACTATTTCTAGTTCCCTTTTGCCTTTTTGCTTCATCATCATATCACATCGTATGAGTCAACGTTTTTTAAAAGATAGGATAGTTTTGCAACCAACTGAATTTTGCAGGATAGTATTTATTGCGAGGAAAATCATCAATTTTGAAAAGATTTTTCTCAAAATAGTAACTAAATTAAATCACCAACAACAACAAAAATTAGCAATAAGTATTTTTATCCACGATGAATAGACATGATAATATTATCTATCAACCAACAATTCTAAGCAATACGGATAAATCTTTTGAGGAAAACGTCTTTCAAATTATTGCACCAATAGTTCATTGCCATTTATGTACTTATCACATAATAACCTTTTCATGGTCAATTAAAAATGGTAACAAAAAAGGTATAACTTATCATGAATCTTGGATTAGCCTTCTCGAAAGATTGCTAAAAGTCTTGAGAGTATTTATGCACAACATATATTGGAAGCTATTTTAGGGAAAAGAATTGCTGCCAGTACCTTACTGCGGTCATGTTTGTTGCATGCTAAATACTTAAGGTGGTTGGTTTCGGGATGAGTCAATTCCCAACCTAAATCGAGAACTCACTCTATCACCCTAGGTTTTAAAAGATTGGATCAGGAACAACTTACATCGGAAGAATCCATCTTTGCTTCCACTCCGCTGAGGTTGGTGACCTTGCGAACAAGACCGAAAACATTGTTGGCAAATCCCACAATTTGTTCACATCCATTGTCAGCGTTAGGGCAAAGATGTTATTAGTATTCCAGGCACAAAACTTCTTAGCTTCAGCATTTATATTATGACTTTTACCAGATAGTTGAGTACTTCAGTATTTCCAATTAGGATTCGAGGTGCAAGACGAATGAAAATGGAAAAACTTCAAAGACACCATCTGTTTAGCGAAAATGAGTGATTTGAAAAGATATTTTCCTATGACAGATATTTTTATTTCCGAAAACAATTCATGTTCAAAAATTTTCATGGATGATGCAGGGAGCATCGACCGGACAAGCATTGGCGAGCGTAGTGCAAGCGTCGACCTAGCAACCAGAGAGGACAAGGAGACCATTGGAGAGCTTCACACGCTTGATTGGCGTGACTCTCAGGCGAGCTAGATCTGGAGGCCAGAGGAGAGGGTCAAGCTCCTGGCATGACCCTCAATGACTAGCAGTGGAGGAAGAAGAAGAAAGAGAATCTGAGGAATCGATAGAGGCTTAAGTTTCCGAGGATTTGAGATATGAAGAAGAGGATGAAGACTGAAGACGAAGATGGGAGGGAGAGTCATCAGAATATTCGTAGGATCCCAAATAAAAGAGACGCAAACACACGGGAGGAGATTTCTGGGAGGAATGGCGTTATCCAGCAAATCGGCGCCCCGATGTCAGTTTTCAAAGGGAAAGCAAGGACAATGCTATATGGATCATGTCAAACACACAAGTTTTTGTTAAAGTTTGTTTATAAAAAATAACAAAAGTTGCCTTTTCCAATCTCACATAGGATGGAAAGAATAGTGCAAATCTCTTTATTAGTTAGAAGGTTATTATGATTTTTCAAAATAAAGAAATGTGCAAATGCACTAAACCTCACTATACCTGCATGCGGGTGTGCGATTTTAGTGCTATTATTAGGCGTACTGAGCACTTGGCACGCTTGCGTGATCACGAGTAATAATCGGCATTAATCAACAATCATATTTTTTTATTTTATTTTTATTTTAAAATTTAATTCAACAAAATTTAATTGTAATGTTCTAGCGAAACAGTTTGACTGTTCACTTAGGAGTAGCAATTATTTTTTATATTAATTTCAAATTTGAATTGTTTAATTATGTCCAATAGTTGTAACTCTTCAGAATTGACAGTTTAGACATGAAGAATTTGACAATTCAAGAGACGACTTATCATTACTCATTATAATAAATATAAACAAGTGTTCCAATTTATTTTATAACTATAATTACTATAACTCATGATAATGATAACTTATCATAATAAAAATGATACCGTCCTTTCGAGTCAGCAGTTTAAACCTTCGAAAAATTGCAATTTTTCATACAAAACTATTTTTGAAAAATGAGAAGGTGTGATTGAATAAACCGTTTTGGACACGAAAAGTTGTATGAGAATTAACTACTTTTCGAACGTGAAAAGATGTGTTAATTTTTTGTTATATATTCAAGTGTTGTGTTAGTTTTGAATAGAATTTCTTCTTCAATTTTCATTCTTTCAAAATAAGAGAATTACAACCTTCGTTTCGAATTGTAACCATTAGTAACATTGTGGGGCAAATAATTCCTTAAAGATAGTACTATCACCCCTCAGAGTCTGATTCCTTTATTCATCCCATTCGAAATATATATACATACTATGAAATATCATATAAATTGCCATACATTTAGACTCATTGAAGCAAAATATATGGAAATTCCAGTGAAAGTGATCAAAACTACACTGATCAACATTTAATGTATCTAACAGAATTCGTTAATGAAATATAAAAATTTTCGGGCCTTACCTCAACTTTCAAACAAATAGAGGCATTTGCGCCTTGCCACCTTTCTAGCTCCCGATTGGCCCCTTTGAGTGTGGTTTTGCCGTTAGACTTCCAATAGGGAATAGCTGCGTCACAACATTTGATCATTTCTATTGACCATAAGAATAGATTGCTCCTCATGATTTAAGTTATCCCTTGACTTGAAAGGTGTAAAATCTAGCATATATTCAGGATTTTGCACATGTCCGCAATAACGGTACAAGAAACACATTATGTACGTCAATAGAACTTATGGCAAAGCAAGTTTATAAGCAATATTGCTAATGTTCTGTAAAATCAAAAATGAACTCACGTGTCTTGGACTTAACTTCCATGCTTGCTGAATTTCATAATGCCAATATGTTACATCCTTGGATTAATTAACTTGATATATTGTTCGCCTCGACTCATCCCCTATCAAATCTCATGATTTTATCCTTTGGCGTACATGTAAGCATTTTCCCAAAGGTCATTCATCCCGGAAGCATGTATTGTAGTTCTACTAGCAAACCTTGTCGTCACATCCAAAGGCATCTCTTGGGAGTCAATTCCAATTTGACATGTCTATCCTAGGAATGCTTTCCCTTTGTTCGGTGTGTGGTTCGGTTTGTTCCTGTCACATTTGCTATCATATAAGCCTGTCAGAAGCCACTCCTTGTCCAAACCTCTCGCTTTGGCTGTCACTCCTTACTCTCGTCAAGGAGGTTTATTATAGGCCCATAGACTTTTGCGTGATTTGTCCCCAAACCACATAAACAATGGAACAGTCCCGCTCTGATACCATATTCGTGAAAACCTTAGATTAACTCATTCGAGGTTTTGTCCGCTTTGGGCCATTCCATACCAAGCCTCACAGTTTGTCTTCTAACATACATGTATGCACTTTCTCAAAAGGTTATCCATCTTGATAGTGCTTTCGCATAGCACACATGACATTGTAATTTCCATGATAAACGTTGTTGTTACGTCAAAAGGCGCATCTTGTAAGTTAATTGTAATTTCACAAATATATCTCAAGGATGCTTTCCCAAGATCGGTGCGCAATTGGGTTCATTCCTTCCCCCTTCACCATTTTAAAGTTTGCCAAGAACCACTCATTGTTCAAGCCCTCTAGCTCTAGCAATCACTCCCACCCTTGTTGGATCAGGTCATTACACCTTCATAGGATGAACTTTCAAGAACACGTGATCCCCACATTAAATTCCACTCTAAGCCTTCTAAGGTTTGTGCAGCTTTTCTCCAAACTCCGTGCTTTTTCGAGACACCCTCGAGCTAACTTGACTTTCTCTTTTAATTGTTAATAAACTCTAGGTTGGTTAGTCTCTTTTCACTAATATCACCGCTATAAATAGGAGTTTTGCATTTTGGACCATTCAACCTCGGCCATCTAATAAGAAGAAGACGATGCATCGACGATGGACAGAGCAGAAGAAAAATTTTGCAGAAAATGATTATGGAGATGCACGCCCAGTAGTATTAAGGCCTCTGGCAGAGCACCAAGGACATGGAATGCACTGGCACCAAATATTCCAGGACCCTGCCTCTTAAATATCTGCTCGCTTCCGGAAGCGACATAGGACTTCCCGTGAAATAGCAGATACTCATAAACCATATCAAGAACAGTTGACCTGCTCCGCTAAGTGAGCATGGCAAGAATCCATAAATCTGCTCACAAACTTCAACCTCATCGTCCAAAACACCCGCTGTTCCTTTGACAAGAAGCGATTTAGGAAGTTCATTATGCTGATCAAGGCCATGATTGACACCATCCGAAATTAGCCACGAAGAATCACCCGGCACATACTGGCCATCGATTGTTGAGATAACCATAAGAATTGGGAAAAGAGTGAAGATGCTGCGGATGCACATTATATGCATTCATGCATATGTTGAGTGGATGAATTGAAAAGAAGAGTTTGACCCTTGAGGAGGAGAAGATTAAAGCGGTTCGATCTTGAAATAGCTTGGCCAAAAGAAAATCTTCAAAAAACAGTTCAGTTTAACAGTCACGCAAGATCAGCAGGGGACTAATCGAGTCAAGATACTATTAACAGTCATTGTCGACAATTGATAGTATCAATACGTCACAACATCACAGATGAGAGACGGGAATGCGAGCACGGATTGACTTGCAAATTACGTTCTTACTTCCAAACTCAGTTTTAATTTCCTTATTACCTTATTACCCCGAGTACGATGAAGAATGGGTGGGAAATAATGCTCGAGCTAACAAGAGGAACGGGCATGATGATCAACCCCGTAAATGCGACGTATCGGGGAACTTTGAAAGGAGGGGGGGAAATATCCAGAATAGAGATTTCCTAGACAGGGACATGCCACCTATAAACCAAGGGATGCAGAACCCTCCATCTCAAGGCAACATGCCTCTGCACAACTAGGTGAATGCCCCCAAGCAACTCATGACGCATCGCAGTTTCTTAATACCATTTTTTTTTTTTTTGGATACGTTGATCACAATCGCATCTTGGCGTAATTCCTTTCTGAAATTTCCTTAAAATAAAAAATTTTGATTTCCTGACAATTGGGAGAATATTTTAGGCGATTGATCGGTTAATATATCTTAATTGAAACTTTGAGTCCTTTTGTTTGAAGAAAAATTGCTTATGGAAATTTGTTTTCCGACTTTCTAGTGTTTGGATGACAGAAAACCAATAGATCATCAAAAACGTTTTTCATGAATTGAAAATAATAAATTTTGATTGGGGGAAGACGATTTCCCATTCTAGAAAGAAGGAAATCATTTTCCCTCGACCACCAAAGATATGAAAACTGTTTTGCTTGAAAATGGTTTTCATAAGTAATATTTCGTTTTATCATGAAGTTTTGAGTGAAACAAACGCACTCTTTTGAAGATCTTTGCATTTTCCTAAAGACTTTCTCAAAAGCCGAACCAAACACATCCATAGCGTGATTGGAAGATTGAAGACAGATGTAGATAATTGTAAATTATGTAATGATAATATATAACAGCACAATTGCGTGATTTTGCTTGCAAAGCAAAGCTAGCTGATTATAATATTTTCCAAACATAGCTCGACTTGAATTGGAAAAGAATCGAACTAAATCCAAGTAGTCATCAAATTGACTTTGAACAGCTATTGTGAACAAGGATAAATATCTAAAAGTTACGCAATGGAAATAGAGAAAAGGTATAATCCAATAAAGAGACCCTTACGCAATGGATACTCAGATTAGTTTCTCCTAGTGAGCATCTATTCAACAATTTTTCTGTAAGGTATTTACAACTCTGCTTGTTCTGAATTTGCTGCACTGTCGGCATATGTAGAATGACGGACTCAGCATTTCAGCTAATTTGGTTCCCGTGTATTCTTTGCATGTCTGACCTCTCCAATTTGAATTCCTTTTTATTTGAGTGTGCAGATGTTTTATTCATCCAAAACATTAGAATGTGCACAGATGATGAGTTGTTCATGGCAAGTAAAGGCTTTAGCCCAGAAATAAAGTTGGAGTGGGGAGTTTTGTATCAGTTTACAAGGTGATTGCTCATTTGGGTTTGATCTTTTGGTGGCGTATTTGACTGTCACTCTTCCCCGACATTGATAGCTAAGATGCTGATTTCTTGCTGTAATTTTGTTGAAACACAGGGAACTCTTGAAGACGGTACCTTAGTTGCTATAAAGGTATTGTCCACCTGAGTCACCACTAGGATTGCTGGAGTTCTTGAATGAGACAAAAGTAATCGCAGACGTAGAGCTCGACAATTTGGTCAGGTTTATGGCTGTTATGTGGAAAAGTATTGATAAGTTAAAAAGTTCATGAGCTTCAGTTTCTTTTTTATCATCTAGTTTTGTTGGTTTTATTAAAGATTGAGAGTTGTCAATATTGATCTTGTTCATTTTGCTTTGAAGGAGATTTAGGTTTTTGAGTTGTCCAAGTCCTTGTTCAAGTTAAGTCAAAACTCTAGGGACTAGGTTAGATTGGTCTACTTAGCTGATGTTTGCTAGTTTAAATTTGATCTTCAGTGCAAGTACGTTCCAAGATTGACAAGTGGAGTTATGGTGATTTCTTGCCTGTATTTAGATCGATAATGCATGCCTAAAAGGTAGTTGAAAGAATACTCAAATGGTTTTGTTGCACCTCAGATGGGAAAGAATGAGAAAATGGTAGAACTAGACAAAAATAGGCTTTTAGTAGATTTTGACATGCCTGAGGGCAATTTTGTAAATTATGGCAGGGCTCTTTTAACAGTGTGAGTTCATGGTTTTAAGTGTTAATTATTGGGTTATTAAGTTAGATTAATTAGGGAAAATCAAACCGCTTAAAATAACTAGTTTCGAAGCTTTGGCGCAAATGTGTAATTTCATCAAGCTAAGGGACTAATCGGTAATAACTGGAAAATTTTAGATGCTGTTCACAGCATGAGGAAGAACCTTATCTTTAAAATGGAACTGCAAAGTCACTGCACTCTTATGGAAATATGCAGAGGATAATTTTCTTATGGTCTGCAATAAGTAAATATCGTGGGTGTTTCACAATTCTTCACCATCTCCACCGCAAGATTTCTTCTTCTTATAAACACATATTAAAAAAAGCCAAAAGAAAAGAAAATGACCAAAACAAGAGCACAGGAGGAATTAGGTTTATTGTCAATAGATTGGGAACTAGATTGATCATTTTCTGTTCAAAATTTTTTCAATCGAAATCCAAAACCAACCGACTAACTCCAATTCCTGAGGATGGATGCTCACCCCCACCTATAAAAAGATAATGAAAGACATAAAACCTTTTGTCTAGATGTTCTGATTCATGCATCAAACTTGTCAAAATGATGCGTTGACAGAATATCGAAAAGACTGAAAACTGGCGTTATATCAAATGGAAAAGATGTGGAGAGGTTAATGATATTATATGATCTAACTATCCTTTATCTTAGGAAAGAAAGGAGCAACATCTGATATTGTCTTCCTATGTTACACAACAGAATTAGAGGGAAATCTCCTTACATTACTATAAACCAACGCCACCCCAAACCACCCCGAAAAAAAATGGAGATGAAATTATATGGAGGATATCCGGACATGCCGATTCGAAGAGGGAAGAGGAATCTGCGCTTCTAACGCATTCAGAGGAATCATCTAACCTACAACGCCCTCTGCACCATTCAACCTTCCACATCTTGGCCATCTAATCCGCCTGAGTCGCCGGAGTTCCATCAGCGTCGAAGAAATCCATGAAGGAGGCTTGTTGCTCAAGCGATTCAGCATCCTCAAGCTTTTGCACAAAGAAGCTTGTCTCGCTAGCTCACGTGGCTGTAAATCGTAGCCAGGGGCCAGTTTCACATTCAGCATGAGACCGCTATCGAACCGACCTTTCTCGTGCAACCTTTCCACTTCAGTCGCAAGGCCGCTCACCCGATCCTTCAACATGAGATGAGAAAAGAAATGCCCCTCTTTAACTTTGCGTCCCAAGTCGTGGACTTGTTCCTCTAGCGTTCCCACACTGAGCATCCACTGCTCAACTTCTTTCTTCCTCTTCTTTCCCCGTCTCCTCTCTTCCTGCTCGAGTTGGAAACCTATGTCAGCCTTCCTGGCTGACACCATCCCCATATTCATCTCCAGAGCATCCATCTTCGCTCTGACTCCATTGACCTCGCTGACCTTTTGAACAAGACTTATGGCAATGGTGGCGATTCCCAGGACAGTGTTGACATCCATTGCCGGACAGCTGAGAGCTCTAGGGAAAAAATGTTGTCAACTAGTATTCCAGGAACAAAACCTTTTGGCTGTCAGCATTTATTTTTTTGTCTTTTATCCAATAATTCAGTAGCTAAATACTTTGGAGTGATATAGTTAATTAATATTCGAGCTGCGAGACAAGAATGAAAAACGAAGGTCTCTAGAGAACCAAAAAGAAGCGTACAGCTATGATTTGGGTAGTCTTGGGTGGAATTTGCAAGGCGGAAACCCGCTGGGGATAACAAACGACAACTTATTCGCTTTCGATGCGGCTATAGTTTGAGGCAAAGAAGCACTTAGCAAGTTGGAAGGTACCAAGGTGCATGTTCCTTCTTTGTTTAGAAATTATCATCGACGGTCTTGCATCCGCCTTCTTGGAAATAGCCAAAGTCTTTGGGTCATTTTGGGTGCATTCCTTAATCCTTTTCATGTCGAAAACTACTCGATGCCTTGTCCATTGTCCTGATAAGCACATCGCATGGAACAACTTTCTAGAAGATAGGACAACTTTTTTAAAATTTTATGGGATCATTACCATCTATTTTAAAAGCTTAAGCTGTTAAACGAATGCGTTATTTAAATACGCGGATATTTCAGTACTACTCCTCGCATGTAGATTATATTTTGAGCTAACACTGAGTATGGAATTATAAATTAACAGAGCGTGGAATCATATACAAAGCGGAAATGGATAAGTCATTTGTAAAAATTTGAAAATTTTAATGCTTTCCTTCGTGTGTAGGCTGGAAGTTCATCTCAAACCTCAAACTACGCATAAAAATATGTTAAGGGAGTAGGGGTCTAGAAAGATTTGAATTAAGATTTATGAGACCACTATCAACTATTCTAAAAACTTAAAGGTTAGATGAAAGCATGATACAATATGTAGATACTAAACATCACAAAATCAAATGAATTTTCAAGATTAGTTTATTTCGCAAAAGATCAATGGTTTGAAAAAGTTTTCCTTAAAAATATGCTTGTATCGCTTTTTTATCGACAACAAAAATGTTTAACATAAATTGTTGTTGGTAAGGAAAATATTACATAAATTGTCCATAGATGATAGTTTTAGAGTATTTGTCTTTTCTAACTAAATCTCTAATCAGTTGTGGCTCTTATGATTAAATGCCTAATTGTAAATAACTCTAATGTTATTATATTTAAATGTTAACATCTGAAAATTAAGTGTCAACAAAAATGTAAAACAAAGTCAATGGCCTGTTAATTTGAAAATTTTGAATATGATCAATGAATATCGAAGATAATTCCTATCACATTATTGATGAAATGCCAATCCTTAGGCTTTATTTGTAAAGTCTTGCCAAGAAAGATGAGATAAATAAATACCAGATTGGTATATTATCAATCTAGCTAAATTTAAATGATAACTAAGACTTCATATTTTCTTTATTTTCGTCCCAGGTGTTGCTTCTCTAAGAAATATCGGATGAATTGGTTCATCGGGGAAAATAAAGTAGTTGATCTGAATTTTCTAAAGCGAACAACGTCATATCATAATACACTTGAAAATGTAATGGGCGGGTTGCAAGAGCTGGATTTGAAAGACAATCAGCCACTCTACTAGTATTGCACCCACCCTGGGTGGTCATCAAGATTTAGGCATCTGTATCAGCAATATCTAAGACACAGTAAAACATCAGTCAGCACAAGTCATCCATTTGAATCAGACTGGCTATCTGCATGTGCTTGCGCAAAACTGGACTCTAAACTTGGCCGGTCCGTCCTTGAAATGGGTCATTGATCGCTGGATATGCCTCTCGTGCATACCTTGGAATTTGAATGACGGAGTATGCTCGAGAAAATGAAGCAGCAGAAAGAGAGGAGTTTCCTATAAGCTTAAACACCCTTTGAAACAAAAGAAACATCACTTCATTGCAGCATGAGAAAAGAGCAAGCAAAACTTAGCTAAATCAACTTCTTATTGCTTCTTTCAGTTAATCATGAAACTCAGTTCGATGTCAAATTCAATTTCACAGGATATGTCAGAAGTCATAACATCAAGTTGCAGAATAATTAAAATCAAATTCGATCGTGCAAGAACAATTAATACATACGGGTATTGAGTGCAAGTGTAAGCTGAATATATCAAGTGCAGTATGCTTCTATCAACCAAGTATAGAAACAAATAGAGAGATAGAAGAGTTGCACACAGATCTTATAGTGGTTTGGCTTAAATTAAGCCTACGTCCAATCTTTCAGACTAACAGCCACCAACGGGCTGGATTCCACTACTAATCCTTTTGGAGGTTACAATATAGCTCATGCTACTTCTGCCTAAAGCTGGTAGATTACACTGCTAGGTCACTCGATCACAACTCGAAAAGATTATAGGCAGTGAATCACTCCCAGCAAATGAACTTAGCGAAAGGAATAAAGCTTCATCAGTTTGTAGTAACTCTCATAATTCATGTCTTCTCCAGCATGTATCAATCTTCTTATATAGTCTTCAAGATCCACACTGCCGGTTGTATAATCTTTCAGGATAAAGTTAGCCATTGAACATAATCTGTACAATCACAAGAAGATTTATTTGTTCATACAATCAAATCTTCCCAACAATCACGTGGTTTCCATGAATAGAGTTGCTCATATTTGACAATAATCCTTTCCAACAATTTTATTGACAATTCATTGAATTCTCCTTCGAATGTCATCTTCAGGAGCTACAGGCCTGTAGTGTGCTGTCAATATTCCATAAGACTTAGATTGAGAGGTCTTCAAATCATCACTGAGCAGAAAATTTCTAAAGTGATATAAGAATCCGCTTCTATCATGCAACACGTGAGTCTATCGTGACTTCTCGCCAGTATTATGTATTGATTTCCAGTCCATCATCCTGAGTATGACCACAACTAGGTGAGTTGTTCACCTTGTCACGATACCTGTCCTCGTGAACTTTCCGTTCTCTGTCTTGCTCACCTCTATTAAGGTCCTTCCTACCATTATCAGTCGTCACTTCATACTTCAGCATCTGTCCCTGGTGATAAAGCTTTCCTTGCTTATGTTCAACCTGAGATAAGACAACATCTGTATTTGTCTAACTTTTGATAACTTCAAAATACCGTAGGAACCTTTTCTCAACTAAATCTTCCCGTTCTCGTAAATATAATGCAGTGAGGTTCTCCAACTCGGAGACATAATGCCTGAAGAACAAACTCCAAACGCCTTTGATGATTCAAATCCTCACATTCTTGTACATATAATAACTTGGGGTTCTCCGAGTCAGAGACATAATGCCCGAAGAACGGACTCCAGGTGCATTTGATGATTCAAATCTCCACATTATGCTCCAGATCTTCATATTCTCGTAAATACATTGCTGTGAGGTTCTCCAAGTCAGATATATAATACCTGAAGAACAACTCCGCACACATTTGATGATTCAAATCTTCAGATTCTTGTAAGAATAATGCCATGAGATTCTCCAAGTCAGAGTCATAATGCCTGAAGAAGCAAATTTGCTGGGTAAACCTTTCCCGCTAGTTCTCTTGGTTGTTCATAACTTCTATTCTGCTTCACGTCCATAAATGGTAATTTGAATTAAGCATCGGCAACTGATTCATAGGATCATAGAGTGGCAAGTGGAAAACATGCTGGTGGGTAAACTAAAACTAGGGCTAAAGTACACCACAAGTATTAAAACTTATGTACGGCGCTCACTTTAGTGCCAAAACTTTTAAAATGATCACTTAAGTGCCAACTTTTTTAAAAAAATGATAAATCCTAATTAAAAAAAAAAAACGATCATTTCAATGCCAAAACTTTCAAAATGATTATTTATGTAACATCCTGGATTTTCGACCCATTTTCAGAATCTATAAATTGAATGGATATATTTCATTGGGACGCTCTAGTCAGATCTCGTTTGGAATTAGCTACTCCGAGGTGACTAACCGAAGGGAAAAGGCTATTAGGACTTGAAGTACGTGGACCTGATCAGTCGATACGTGTACGTCCTAACAAGCCACCCGTTAGTCTGAGCATTTGCTAGAGTCGTTACTCATTGGATTTGGCCACGAGATTGATTATGAATTTGGACAATCGAACTTTCAAGGATATTACAGAGATGAGTTGGATTTAAAGATTTAGTTTCAGAACTTTGGAGTTGGCTTAGTGCGCCGCGAAGAGGGACGACGAGAGGATTGATTGTTTTGGCCCCGGTTCGCCCTAGACTTCTCAGTAATTTATCTGTGAGTTTTTAGAGAGTTTGGACGCTAGATTTGAGTTCGTCTAGTCGTCAGGATCGTTTTCACTGTAAACTCTCATATTCCAAAAAAAAAAATTGGCTCTACCGGTCGAATCGCCGGGTCCATTTCTTCGCGATTAAGTTAATTTAACCCTATCCACTTGAGCCGACACATGTCCATGCCTTATTGGCTGCCGGTTTGACTTCATGGCATGAGGATCCCACCATGGACACTTGTAGGCATTCCATTGGTCGGTTGATGGACTTTTGTCCAAGCTTGCTAAGCAAGCTTCACCTTGGCTTGCCTTCCAAGCTTCAAGTTTGGCTTGCCAAGGAAGCCAAGAGCTCTCTCCCTCCCTCCTTGACCATACTATCTCTCTCTCCTCTCATTTTTGTGCGCCCAAGTCCATTTCTCTCTCTCGGCCGAGAGCCGTTCTCGCACGACCAGCACGTGCGCCCGGGCGGAAATGGGTCGTTCGGGGTCATCCGGACTCCGAATCGAGCTCTGTTTTCGTCTGTGTACTCGTAAGACATCGAACTTCGATATTCTGAAAACAAATCATCCGAAAAATCCCTAGAGAAGTCGCACCGTCGAATCAAAGTTACCTGTTCTGATTCGCGTTTCCTGTACGCGCGCCCGGAAAGAAGTTGGTTGTTCGGGATCGTCCGGAGTCCAAATCAAGCTCTGTTTTTTCCTGTGTAACCGTAAGATTCTGAACTTCAAAGATCTAAATTTATTTAGCCAAAAATCTGATCTAATTTTCGTGACAGAGTCTGATCTGAGCTGGACTTCGTTCGTCTGTTGCCCGTTTTCGTCGTTGCCATGCTGTTTCTATTCCAACTGCTTCTTCAGCTCGGTTTTGGTGAGTAAACCCCCTAGGTTCATTGTAGAGTAGCTGAGGAAGATTATTCTGATTAGTAGATGGAAATTGATTGAATTCTCTGAGCACTTTGCTGGGTTGAATCCGGTTGAATCAATACCGGTTTTGCTGAGTTTCTGGTCTGTGATTGCTGTACGTGTTCTGTGAAATGTATAGGCTTAATTATACTGAGTTTATGCGAGGATTTGGTGGCTGGATGGAGATGTTAGGCTGCCCAAATTTTCGGTGTATTTGGGACTTGAATCTGAGGGATATGTGAGAACATGTAAGCTGGAAATTTTGGATCTGTTTGTGCTTACAATTGCCGTGATTGTGTGGGACAGAAGAACCTAGCATGGTGAGATGATTAAGGTGACCGAATGCATGAGAGTATGGGGCTGTGACCTAGGTGGATTAATTTTGACTCGATTTATGAAAAACGTGGTTGATCGGTTTTAATACATCAAACCGTGTACTTGGGGGTCAATGTGGACTAAACTGTGTACTTGAGAGAAATGGATTAAACCGAGTGAACGTGTGGGTGAATTTGCTGGATTTCTTGATCTGCTCATGTTTGAGGTTGCCGTGGTTATTTGAGAAAGAGAATTCACAAGTCATGGGATTTGGGTGGTGACTGAATGGACTTGAGTATGTGGGTGAGGTTCGATTAAGTTAGTCTGGGTTTATTACATAGACAATGCAAGTAATTTCCCCAAATGGTCAAGCCGTGTATGTGTGGGATTAAATTGCTTGAAACCGTGCATTGTCTGAGTATGGTTTGAGAGGGAAGTCGCCCTGTAATAGAGCTAACACCCATGAGTGATAAAAGCCCGAGAGTACGGCTTTGAGTCTGCCTGTGATGTATTGAAATGCTCTGCATTTGTTGCATGTGTGAGACTTGCCTGATTTTGTGAATGTGAGACATCGTGCGTGAACGTGTGATTGAAACATGGCATTGACTGAGCATGCTGCATGGCACGATGATCTATTTTGGCAAGTCCTGAGAAATGAAAGTGAGATTGTGCTCGGCCGACGGACTGGCGCGAGAATTGGAGAGAAAAGGTAGGTTCCCGGCTTGCGACGGACTGCAAGTTCGAAGGCGCTCGAACGTGCACGGCACGGGGTAGCTGGAGTGATAAGGTGCCGGCCTGTGGCGCTTTGAGCGCGGGTCGAGGCACGGCCTGAGGCGTAGTATGTATACGCGGGCATGAGACCTTGAGGGTCAGGTATGAACCACGAGATCCCGAAATGATGTCGGGGATGAAACACGAGATCCCGCGACGGTGTTCAGTGCATGACATGTGTTTGAGTTTGGCTGTGAGTCACATGCACTGATTTGATCATTCATGATGAGTTTGGCATCGTGTGTTGTATCTGTGAGAGTCGAGCATGAACCATTGAGGCCATTTGTGTGATTGCATATGCAATGAAATTTAGCATGGTATTGAGTCGCATGCATTGACTTGGGCGACGGTTGATGAATTTGTTATTGTATGTTGCATTCGCTCTTGTTACGGATGCCTGAGTTGCTTGGCTGATGTGTTGTTCCATTTTCTAAGTTTAGAGGTTTACTCACTGAGTTTTAGACTCACTTGTGGCTGATTGCCTTTCAGATCCTCGACCTTAGCATGGAGACGATGGGAGTATTAGTTGGGATACCAGAGGAGACTGAGCAATAGGAGTCATTGTACCCTAATCTGAGGGTCCTATTTTTTTTAGAATTGAGCTTGTATTCAGGATTAAACCTATGTTGTGGGAGTTGTATATGTGATGGTGTTTAATATAAGCAGGATTCGTTAGTGTATTTGGTGTCTGTTGATTGTGGTCTCTCTATCTATCTACATGATGGCTTGTCAGGGGTAGTTGTTTGCGCTTTCGCCTGCGTTTATCTGAGCCGTCATTTGGCCGCGACGTTTCCTAGGCGGTCGCAAATCGGTTCGGCCATTTGACGAGGTGAGTTGGAGTGTCTGTCGTGCGGTCGTAGGGGAATAGGGCGTGACAATTTAAGTGCCAATTTTTTTGAAAAACGATCACTTGAGTATCAATATTTTTGAAAAACAATTACGTTAGTGCTGATTTTGGATAGCCGGATGTGGCACTGAAGTAATCATCTTTAAAAAAAAATTGATAATTAAGTGATCGTTTTTCAAAACAAAAATTGACAGTTAAGCGATCGTTTTAAAAGTTTTGGCACGGAAATGATCATTTTTCAAAAACTTTAGCACTAAAGTGATCATTTTTGAAATTTTTTTGCACTTAAGTGATCGTTTTGAAAGTTTTAGCACTAAAACGAGTGCCGTAAATAAGTTTTAGCACTTATAGTATACTGAAGTCCTAAAACTAGTAAGTAACTTAATCAAAACTAGTTGGTCTCACATCCAGCCTGAGACCATTATCAAACCTACCCTTCTCGTGCAATTTTTCCACGTGAGTCGCAAGGCCACTCACCTGATTCTTTCACATGAAATGAGAAAAGAAACGCCCCTCTTTAACTTTTCGCCCTAACCTGCTAACTTGATCCTCCAGGGATCCTACACTTTGCATCCATACGTCAACTTCTCTCTTCCTTTTCTTGCCTGGTCTCCTCTCCTCCTGCTCTAGTTGGAAACTTATGTCGGCCTTCCTGGCTGACACCATTCCCATATTCATTTTTACAGAATCCATCTTAGCTTCGACTCCGTTGACCTCGCTGACCTTTTGAACAAGACTGTCGATAGCATTTTTGGCAATTGCCAGAAGTTCCACTGTAAGACTGCTGAGAGCATTAGCAAAAAACTGTCGTCGATCAGTATTCCAGGTACAAATATTTTTTAGTTCAAAGTTTCTGCTTCCAGTACTTATGTTTTGACTTTTCTCCGATAATTTCATGCCTCGGTGTTTTCCAGTGTCAATTGTTAGTTAGCATTTGAGAAGCAAGAGAAGAATGAAAATGGAAGGACTAAAGACAAAAAGAAGCATCCAGCCATGATTTGAGTTGTCTTGGTAAAAAATTGCTAGGGGAGAAGCTGCGGAGAATCAAAACGACTACTTAATTCGCTTTTGACGCTGCTATAATTTGAGGCAAAGAAGCAATTGGCAAGTTGGAACCTCCAAGCACGTGTTATCGCGAGAGGGCTAGGATTTAAGTTCTATCTGTGCTTTATGGGGCCTAGTTAACAAAACTTCAAACTTGCCTCGACAACAACTAAAGAATATGGTGCTTAATGAGTGAAGGTGCTGAACGGAATCTGTTATCCTAATTGCTCCTCTTTTTAAGTTCAACAAAGGGACAAGACCTTCTGGGGGCTGGGCAGTCTATTAGATGGAATGGAGATAGTCGGAGAAGGAGCAATGTGGCAAGTTTATGGCGGAAAGAGCAACAGCGTGTGGAATGAACATGGCTACCAAGCCTCGAGGGACGTCAATTAAGACCAGCAGGCAGAGTAGATGTCCATAAAAGCATGTTAATGGAGCGCCTAATCGACAAGGATACAAGTGCATGGGACTTCTCATCATCCAACTAAATCTGAGCAGGGATGAGAAGTTGGCAATTCTAAGTGTTACCGTTGGGGGCCAACTTACAGC
Source organism: Psidium friedrichsthalianum (assembly GCA_019149425.1). Taxonomy (NCBI): domain Eukaryota; kingdom Viridiplantae; phylum Streptophyta; class Magnoliopsida; order Myrtales; family Myrtaceae; genus Psidium; species Psidium friedrichsthalianum. The sequence goes on from JAGVVM010002504.1 coordinate 31,216, forward strand.
GAAATCTGCCTATTATTCGTCGAAGTTGTGCAGCAGATACCATTCAAGAAGGGCCATTCAAGCTCACATAGGGTGAATCAGAAGGCATGGAAGACCATTTGGAGTACTGACTCTTTCCTCCCCAAACAGAACAACTTTCTTCGGAGGGCCATTTCTGATGCACTTGCTACCAATGGTACAGAACAAGAATGAAGCAGAAGGCTAGCAGTTGTCTTTTTGGCAAGAGAGGAACTGTTGCGCATATGCTACTAACCGGTAATTGGGCATCTTTTGTTTGGTTCGGTGTATTGACAGGGCAAAAGCTGCAGCCTTGGATGCATAGCGGGTGCAATTAAGCTCCGGAGATGCAAAGTTGGATCAACAAGGTACATCTGGTTCTTTCAATCAGATGGGACTGTGTTCCTCTGTTTTCGAACACGAGCAATCCTTTGAGCAGTTTGAATCTATTTCAGAAGATTATGTCATTACGAAGTGCCATTGGGTTTCATTGGCTGCTGCTGCCAGTAACAAGACGGGTCCTGGGAATCGGATCCGTGAACCCCCATTTGCTTTAATGTCTCTTGTCCTCGATAATGCCGAGGCTTTTTCCCCATTAACAGGGTTCTGTACTGCTGTACTGGCGGCAGTACGGGTTGATTTAAGAATGAAGTTTTTCCCCATTTGCTTTAATGTCTCTTGTCCTCGATAATGCCGAGGCTTTTTCCCCATTAACAGGGTTGTTCTGTACTGCGGAGTTTTTTAAATGAAGTAACTCCGGCGGCAAGAAAAAGAAACCAAAAACAAGTAGCGGGTCACGGTGATTTGCTCAAGAATTAACAGATCTACAAAAGAGAGAACAGATAAACGACAAAACAGAGGATGTGAATTTTCTTTTTTTCGGTTCCTTATGTGAAGGATGTGGAATAAATCAAGGAAAACTAGGCATGACAATGTACCCGTACCAGTAACATGTTGACCACAGTAATATTTAGAGAAAAATCAAAGGAAGCTCCAAATTTTGCACTAATGTAAAGCAGATTAACCTGGTAAAACGAAATACCGCAACAAGAGATCAGTTCAACAATGGACTTAAGAGACAATGCAGGCAGAGTAGACGAAGGAATGGCTGCGGGAGAGGAAGCCAAAGTCGAGGAAAATAATGAAGTGAATAGAAGCAAAAGTCTTGAGGCATGGGGTCTACCGGGGGGCACACCTTCCTCGAATGTGGCTTTATTTAATTGAAAGTTTTAAAGCCCTCTTCACCTTTCTGCTTTCGCATTGTTCGAGGCAGACAACCGGAAGTTCCGGGACCTAATGGACCAGACTCTCCCATAGTCATGTATCTTTGTGAGTGGCCCTCGTGGCGTCGAGCTTAAGAGTGGGTGATGCAGAAAGAACGATACAATTGGTTAGAAAGAGTGGTGTTAGAGTGGTTTGTCCCGGGAGTTCTAAGATAGAATGTTTATACACTGAGGAACTCTAAAGGTAAGGTTGTTCTTCCATGCATAAACTGATCGGAACTGACACGACTCTTATGATGAGGCCATGGCAGGCCAAAATCAATTGTCGTGCCGAAGTGTTCTATATGTCTCGTTTAAAGGACTAGATAGGTGAGATAAGTTGCGTGTGGTATGATATAATATGTGGATTCGATTTGTAGCATTACTCTTATGAACAACTATAAAAAGAAGGTTGGCATAGTTTCCTCAACTCACCAAATGCCGCACACGTTATTCCTTGGCCAAGGATCCATCTACTCATGACAAATGGTATTAGAGTAGGATCCCTTCTCTAAGTAGATGATTAGAGGGAAAACATGGGGTGTACTTGCTCCTATGAGGGGGGAGAGTAAATCGCCAGGGTAAATTGTGCTCGGACAAAGTGCGGCTCTTTCCAAACTTCTAGGATGTCAATAGTTGCACATAGGAAGGAACTTAATTACTAAATAGGGATAACATCCTGGATCAATAAACAAATCTTAAATGGTCTACTACCACATTTTCAACAATGGAAGAAACGTCCACTGGTTTGCTGATATCAAGAGAAGCTTAGTAGGTGAAAGAGGGTACTGCCGAGGAAGCGCAAATGACTTTGCCCATCGCACTTGTCAAGGAGAGCACAAGTGACTAGAGAAGCCCAAACAGCTTTGATCGGAGGAAGCTACCAATGTAGTGAAGTGGCATGTTTTGGTGGACAAGCACCAGTCTTCCATGTAAGTCTCGAAGAAGCGGCTTTGATGGCATCTAGGGATGTAGGCAAGCACTCAAAACAACTTATAACAAGGACGTTGCGAAATTGAGTGGAGGAAAATGTCACCTAAGTTCTGTGATCCAATGGACCAAATTCTACTGTACTCGCATACCCTTGTGAGTAGAGCTTGTAGCGTCAGGCTGAAGAGTGAGTGATGCAAAAGGAACGATACAATTGGTTTGGAGGAGTGGCGTCAGGGTAGTTTATGTTAGGAATTCTAGAATAGGATGGTTACACTTTGAGAAGATCTAAAGGCAAGGTTGGCCTTTCGTGCACGAACTAGTCGGAAGGCCAAAATCAGCTTTTGTGTTGAAGTGTTCTTTGTGTCTCGTTCAAATAATTGGATGTTCATGCTAAGCTGGTGTGGTACAATCCAATACGTGGGTTTAAGTCGTCATAATATTCTTAGGCATAATTATAAGAGAAAGGATGGCCTAGTGTTCTCGGCTCGTCAAGTATCGCTCAAAATGTTCCACGATCAAGGATTCGTCGGCTCGTGGCACTTGCATACACCTTGGATATAGCCAACAATTGTTTCTGGGAGATAGGATAATTGTGAAGTCAAATGTATTCTCAAGCTATGTTTGCTCAGTGAAAAATCGAATATGCAAATTTTTTTATTAGAAATAATTACCTGTGTAGCTTACGAAAATGGATTAAAAAAAAATCATCAACTGTGAAATTATTTAGACCTAAGTTATTATTGATAACAGAAATATATATTTCAATTGGCTGCTTCAACCTTTTGCTGCACCTCCTTCACTTCACCTCTTATCTTCTCCACATTTTGCAAGCAATTGCCGACCTCCTTTCTTATCTTTCCGGCATCCTCTCTGCAAGTTCTAGTTTTGCATACATGTCGGCCATCCTGTTGGTCGCGATCTCCAAATTTCTTTTCAGGTTGGTGCAACTTCTGGCCATTTCGACGTGATTCCTAACGAACTCCATCGCTAGACAGGTGACAACACGCGTCGAAAAACTGAAATTTGTGTTCCAGTTACAAAACGTAATGCAGTTTTTTGGGTCAGAAAACTTAATGCAGTTGAAAAGAGCAGAGGTCAACTTAGAGCGGATTGGTTCGTTTCGCGTCACTCCTCTGTCATTGGAGGTCAGTTTGTTTCATCTAGCTAGTGAAAGTGTAGTAGGTCATGTATGGAAGACGACACCGACCTGAATGCTGAATTTCATTGCAGAAGAGGAAAAGTTCAGGAGGACAACATAACCAAATGGGTCTTTTCGCACTCAGGCTCCTTTCATTACTCAAACTTCTCGCTAGATCTCACGCGAGAATCCGAGTTTCTTAGAAAACTCTTTCCGTCGGTGGTCTCTCATTCTCTTTCCGGTGAGTTCATTTAGGCTTGCTCATTTATCTTCAAGAGGCCAATTCCTTTGCTTTCTCACGTGAAAAAGTGAAAAAGCTTAATCGCAGGATGCCCATGCCCACTTCAAGCATACGCACCATTATTCTCCTTGGTGATGTCTTTGTATGGACTTATAGATGCAATTGAGAAGGGTCATCTGCAACGTTGGAAGCTATCGCTTAACGCGATAAGCCGGCGAGAAATTCTGGGACTGTGACTCGCAGGCGGCCCCTCGTCACCAATCTGATCCCGTCGCCGACAGGTACCTTCCCCTCGTCAAACGACCCGATCCTCGCCCGGAATTCCTCATCTCGCCACGTGTCACGCCCACCCACGTCAGCTTCCTCGGTCGGTCGCTTCCTCCCTTGAATCTCCGGACGTTGCGGGGCCCGCACGAGTATGACAATGACCCACCTCATACCTTATCAGAAAGAGGAAGGCCCTACTGATTGATGTCCCATTTTCAATTGTTGGGGGTTGGAACGGTGACATGATGAACGATCGATCATCTAGAAGGTCAAGCCTTCTGGACGGTCGTCGGCTCTTAATTAGATTCGATGATGACTCGGATCCTTTCGACTTTTTGCTTCACGTGCAAGACTTTTACTACCACAAAAGGACAGGACTCCCAAGTCCTGACGGTTAATTCTTATCTCCCATGCCTTTCCACCTTCTAGATTACCCCTCGTTAAGTGCGGGTGCGCGTCTAGAAGAAAAAGGCTGTTTGTTTACTATCAGCCTATGGTATTGAACATTCTATTGTTCGGCATCTTCTTTCATTTTTTTTTCCATTACCTTCCTCACCGAATCCATTCGATTTCTAAAATAATAATTAAATAAATTAAATTTCAATATAAATAATATTGAAATTTAAATGTATCAAAATTAACTTCCACTCCAGTGATATTTAAAGATCTTATTTTGTGAATGTGGCCGGAGTGGAATTTTTTATGGTATTAATGATAAGTTGGCTTAAATGAGAGAAATTGATAAATGCTTTCATGATAATATGACATAATCTGAACTGTAGATTCATAAACAATCACCGGGTGTTTTACGTAAAATTTTTATTGATTGGGAGATTGTGTGGATATAAATAATTAAGGTGCAGGCGAGGGGAGGGGGGGACACGTGCCGAGCGATGATTCCTTGTCAAGCTCCAGACAGCCTCTTGGAAGGAAGCAGCCGAGTATTGACAATGTTAACCGAGAAAGAGCCACGCCACACGGTCGTCTGCCGAACGTGGAAACGTCTAATATTCGTTCTCTATATATATGTAACGCGCACAAAACGTCTGATATCTATCAGCGACCCCTCCGTCTCTCTCTCGTCCAGAAAGCTGCAATCTTTCTCTTCGTTACTGTTGAATCCAGAACTGAGGCCACCCAACTGAACTCATCTCGCGTTGCGTCTCGACTTCAATCTAAGAGGACTCCTCCTTCTTTTCGAGAACAGATCATCACATGGCTGTTGCCGGACAAAATGTTTCAGAGGCTGCGACGAGCTTTGGATGCGGCAGAGACCCTCCTTCCGGGCAGAAGCTGAATCTTCTCTCAGAGAATGGGCCTGTCCACGATGATGCCGATGTTGATGGGTGCTTCGACTGCAACATATGCTTCGATTCGGCAAGCGATCCCGTGGTCACCCTTTGCGGCCACCTATACTGTTGGCCATGCCTTTATAGGTGGATGGATGTGCGAAGCTCGTCCGATGAGCCCGGTGAGCGGCATCAGACTTGCCCAATTTGCAAGACCCGTATCTCCCCTTCCACGTTGATACCCCTCTACGGCCGGGGATCATCATCATCTTCTTCTGAATGCGACTCCAAGAAACCTGATTCAGATATTGCGACACCTCGTAGGCCGTCTCCTGGTGCACTGAGTCTGAACTCTAGCAACGCTTATTGTCCGAGCGGACACCAACGTTGCTCCAACCCTTCCCTTTCGCATTCACAGTTATCTCAGGAGCAGCTGATAGCTAGTTTCAGCTCCAACGCTGGCATGTTTGGCGAGATGGTCTATGCTCGGATGTTCGGATGCTCCGACACGAGTCTCAGCAATTATCCTCAGGCATACTCGTATCCCGGAGTTGCGAACAGCGATCGTAGAGTGAGAAGGCAAGAAATGAAGCTGGATCGGTCCTTTAACCGATTGTCGGTCTTTCTTTTCTGTTGTATGCTGTTCTGTCTCCTTCTGTTCTAATGAGTTTCAATCGTATTGTTTTGAAGCTGCTAAGTTTTTGTTAGGTGTGAAGTAGTTCTGGCGTGAAGGCCAGAAGGGTATATATGTAGGCAGACACCGTTTGATTTGTACAGATTGTTACAGCTCAAGTGACGAGCAAAAGCATGATTTTGCCTTTCCAGTCTTAATCAGTTTCATCTCATCAGAATATCTCTACCCTGGCTATTGTGGAAGGGGAAAAAAAACACATAGCATGACAAATAATTGGTTCTATAGTCCTCAAAAGAGTGAGAAAAACTATTGATATCTGGTGAATTGGCACAGAGTGAATAACGATCTTTCCAGATCAACTCAAACCATAAAAGGAAAAGTAGGATTGATAGGAGTCTCGAGGGAAGAAATCACGGCAACATGAGCCATGTAATCCTATTTCTCTTATGATAGTCTCTAAGGCTAACTAGCAAAACCTTCAATCACTGTCTCTTCCACATCATTGCGGACCAGTCTCCCACTGATGACGATTGGACCTCCAGAAGAGAAGTAGGGAAGGGCGGCTCTTTGTTGTGGGGAAGGTGGGGCTTCAGTGGTATCCTAAGCAGCAGTGAGCGGACCAATCAAATCTGGAACCATTCGAATCGGAACGATTATTTTTTATTTATATTTTTATATGTAAATGTCAACCTAATAATCTAAAATTTCATGCCCGCCTCCTCTCGATCTTTCCCTATTCATCCCACGACGCTCACACTTCCGCCATTGATCGGGGTCTCTTTTTATCATTCGCATGATGGTTTAATATGATTCAGATAACACTCCCGTTCTTCCATCCAAGGCATCCATCTAAGGCTAACCCAGTATTAGACTCCGAGAAGATTCACCGGTAACAAATGGGGCAAAAAAATATGCCAAATTGCATAGACAATGTCAAGATGTTAATAACTAAAAATGTGAACTCCGAACTCGATCAATTCCACTGGACCGCTAGAGAACCGATCCTTCAAGTCCGATTCCATTTCGTGGGTCAAACAGGATCGGACTAGGTACCAATCACCCCTAATCTTAAGAGACAAGACTGAACAATGGAACCTGTTCACTATTAAAATACCTCTTGAGTTTGAGCCTGTGAACAAAACCTGACTCGAGATATATTGCAAGGAAATCTGATTTATTTTTTAAAAAAAGCCTAAAATCAAGCAATACGGAATATAAAAATATCAATTTCCAAACCTCATGAGGAATTGTGGTGCTAAAAACTTTGTGAGTTATTTGACGTAATTAAGGCTTAGAAAGCACTAAGAGAATATGGTTGTAATCACCATTTTATCGCTTGATCTATAGTAGACTTCTTGCTATCCTCTCCATGAACGTGGGTATCTACCACATAAATCAGCTATTCCATTTATTTTCTTGTTACGTCTATTTTATCATTTAATCACTTATTTCCATAATAATTAGTCTCAAAGTTAAGGTTGGCTAAGTTAAAGCGAATTGATGGTGATGGAAGAATGTTTTAAGGAAATTTTAAAAAATTTAAAAATCAAGTAAAAAATTTTTTGTAAAAGATTTTGTGTTAATAATTTTCCAGATGTAGAAATTTTCAACGGTTATCAAACAAACTTTTGTTCTAGGAACATAAATGTTATGTCATTATCAAACGCGTTTTTTCCCCTCAAAAACTCATCTAAAAACTAAAAATAAAAAAAAATCTATTTCTAAATTTATTTCTAATTGAAAATTGATTCTAGAAATAGAATGATTATCATATGCACCTTAATTGTCTTAAAGTTAAGGTAATGATTGAAAAGAGTATGTGGTCCAATGAAATTATTTCAAGTGGCCCCTGCTACAGCAGCTAATAGGAGCTATTTTGCTTGGAGAAGGAGGAGGGCTCGGCCGGCCAAGTAAAAATTGGTGAGTTATTAAATGCATTGAATGATTAGGTACCAATGGCTTGATAGCATTGACTAAGGGAGAGGATATTTTGAGAGTGTTTCATCTCCTTCGGCCTTCGGCCAAGTAAGGGAATGCATAATTACGAGCGTTAAATGACTAAGACCAAAGTTCATGAGATAAGGAATGACTCATTACTTCAGCTAGCAAAAAAGAAATCACTAAGTGCAATGCACCACATGATGCAAGTCATGAAATCATTTGCTACGGTAAGCATTCATGTCATCGAGAGCATGTGGTAGATTTTAAAGAAGACAATTGGTTCAATCGTAATGTTCCAAGAATAGATATTGAAAATTAATGGTCAAAACATCAAATAAATCTGTACGTAACCAAAGAAATCGGTATCCATTTTAGATATAGTTATGTCAGAAAATATTTTAAAACCATCAAAACGTTTCACAAAACTTACCGAAGGTAAGGAAATATTTAACTCTATAAATTTCAAATCTGCCACTCATTCAAAACGTAAACTCGGAGCGTATCAGTCTCCGTTAATAATTAACATAGCGCTACGTATTCCACTACCACCCTAGAAAATTGATACGAAAATGGATATCTAGCAAATCTTATTCCGTTGGAACCATCCACGAAAATATTACGGATACAAAAATAGATTCAAACTCCGCTAGCTTACGTAAATTACTCAACTAAATCTCTCACATGCGACATTTATTAGACATGAATCCCTTCATATTTTAATTAACATAGGAATTTTGAGGATTTCACAAGATCCCTAACATATGTGCTTATTACTGTGAGCTACACGGTAAATAGATCACCATCAACTGCGACTGGACGTCGGACTCTTGAAGGAATATGGTCAAGTAATGTAGCCGATTATTTTTTTTTATTAGGATATTTGGTTATCCGTGTTATGTTTAGATGAGTGATAGTAAGCTAGAGGGGAGGGCAACAAAGTGTTTGTTCCTATTTTACGTATAAGGGGAGTGCCGTCATCAGTTGTGGTGCCCGAAATTAAATTCCCTTGTCATTAGAAGAGAAATTACATTTGACGAGCCTCGGTACTTACAACTTTGAGTGATTATAATAGCGTTTATATGGATCTGGCTAGTGTTCAATTCAAGGTGAAGTTGCAAACCATAAACTCTTGAGGTAGCAGGTATTAACGTGGTAGTCACACAAATAGTGCTACTATGAGGTGGAGCCTATAGAGCCAATTTTTGCTGCAACTGCTGAGTTTGACAAGATGCATGTTCTATATATTCACAGGTATGATGTGACAATAGTTTTTTTTTTTTTTTGGTATCGAAGGTGGTCCGGGCCAGCGTCCGTACGGATCGCGCACCCGACTAATCCTCCGGGAGGGCTAGCGCAGCATCCCACCGCCACGACCCTCCACTTAAATCACCAGTACCCAGCGAGGTTCGAACCAGGACCTCTCGTGAAAGGACCAGAGCGCAAACCAGCTGGGCCACCGATGGGTGGGTATAGTTTTGCTTTATCTATGGTAGAGAAGGTTGTATCGAAAATTCTCGTAGAGTAGTTATATGTGCAGGTATAGTTAGTGCTCTAACGAGAACTATGGTTATAACAACGTACAAAAGTAGCTTGGATTTAAAAGATGTCTATAGCGGTTGAACCCATTGGGAGCTATGTGAGAGTGACAATGCTCAAGTTCTAACGAAGTGCAACAGGATTGTGATTTTGCTCAACTCGAATTTGAATCCGTGAACGAAACCCGACTCGAAATATGTTGCGAGGAAGCCCGATATTAAAGAAAGTCCGGAATCGAGCAAGCCATGATATATGAAAAACTTACGGAATCTGGCCGACGCAAGGAGAAACGAAGTCACGATTATGAGATCACACGGACATCTCGATCATATGCCGGACCCGCAACAGTACGACGATGGGCCACATCAGATCTTCCACGTTGATGTCCATTTGCAATTGTCGGGGGTTGGAATGGTGACACGATGATCATCTAGATGGTCAACTCTTCTGGACGGTCATCGGCTCTTGAATCGATCGACTTTGTGCATCACGATTAAGACTTTTGCCACCACAAAAGGACAAGATTCTAAGCCCTGACGGTTAATTCTTTATCCCCCATGTCTTTCCTTCTAGATGACCCACCGTCATGTGCGTGGATGAGTCCACAAGAAAAGGCAACTACCCGTAGTTGGTGGTAGAAATTTTGTTTACTATCAGCCTCTGTTATCAAGGTCCTAAGTACACATTTGTTCGGCATGAATTGCAAAAATTTAGTCCTACTCGAGTGATATTTGAAGATCTCATTTTTAACCTCGGATTTATTTCTCCATTTGCGGAATTTTTGTGTATGTGGCATGGATGTGCAGTTAAAGATTTTTTCTAAATACGAAAATAGTTTAGGTGAACGGGACACGAATGTAACGCTTAAGGTTTTTATTATTATTATTATTTTAGGTATTGACTATAAGTTTTCTTAAGGGAGAGGATATTTACTACAGTACTACCAAGCTGGGCTAGGCCAACGCACTGAATAGCAGGAAATTTCCCCACTCACACCGAGCGTAAGAAGAATTTTGGGTTGCGTAGAAAAGTGCAGGCACGTTGGGGGAGAGGCGGGACGCGTGCCGGAGATGCTTCCTTGTCAACCGGGTCACACCCTCTTGGAAAGAAAGGAAGCAGGCGACTGTGGTTGGACCCTCTTCCTTGTGTGCGGAACGTGGAAACTTCTGTAGTCATTCTTCTATTTATACGCAACGCGCGCACAAACGTCTGATATCTATCAGCAGCCCCTCCGTCTCTCTCTCTCTCTCTCTCGTCCAGAAAGCTGCAATCTTTCTCTTCTTCACTGTTGAACCCTGAACCGAAGCCGTCCAACTGAACTCATCTCGAGTTGCGTCTCGAATTCAATCTAAGAGGGCTCCTCCTCCTTTTCGAGAACAGATCATCACATGGCTGTCGCCGGGCAAAATGTTTCCGAGGCTGCGTCGAGCTTCGGATGCCGCAGAGATGCTCCTTCCGAGCAGAAGCTGAATCTTCTCCAGGAGAATGGGATTGTGGATGATGAAGCCGATGTTGATGGGTGCTTCGACTGCAACATATGCTTCGATTCGGCAAGCGATCCCGTGGTCACCCTTTGCGGCCACCTGTACTGTTGGCCATGCCTTTATAGGTGGATGGATGTGCGAAGCTCGTCCGATGAGCCGGGTCAGCGGCATCGGACTTGCCCAATTTGTAAGGCGGGTATCTCGCCCTCCACGTTGATACCACTGTACGGCCGGGGATCATCATCATCTTCTTCTGAATGCGACTCCAAGAAACCTGATTCAGACATTGCCATACCTCGTAGGCCGTCTCCCGGTGCACGAGTCTGAACTCTAGCAACGGTTATTCGCATTCACAGTTATCTCAGGAGCAGCTGATAGCTAGTTTCAGCTCCAACGCTGGCATGTTTGGCGAGATGGTCTATGCTCGGATGTTTGGATGCTCCGACACGAGTCTCAGCAATAATCCTCAGGCATACTCCTATCCTGGAGTTGCGAACAGCGGTCGTAGAATGAGAAGGCGAGAAATGAAGCTGGATCGGTCATTTAACCGATTGTCAGTCTTTCTTTTCTGTTGTATGGTGCTCTGTCTCCTTCTGTTCTAATTGGTTTCAGTCAGTATTGTTTTCAAGCTGCTAACTTTTTGTTCGATGTAAAGTAGATCTGGTGTGAAGGCCAGGAGGGTATATATGTAGGCAGACAATGATTTGTACAGATTGTTATAGCTCAAGTGATGAGCATGAATTTTGCATCCTCAGTCTTAATGAGTTTCATTTCATCAGAATATCTCTATCCTGGTTCTGTGGAAGGAAAAAAAAAAAAACAAAAGCATCATAATAATTGGCTTTGCAGTCCTCAAAAGAGTGAGAACAACAAGTGATATCAGCTGAAGTGAAAATCACCTTTTTGAAATATTTAGCAGTTGCTCCATTCCTAATTGGATGATCTGCTTCCTAAGTAGTGGACACGACACAGGTGAACAGAGTAAGGAAGAATCTGCAGAGCATATTGATAGATAGGAGTCTCCAGGGAAGAAATCGGAGCAAACGGGAGCCATTTAATCCTATCTCGCTGGTGATAGTCTCGAATGCTGATTAACAAACTTCAATCACCGTCTCTTCCACATCATTGGCGGCCATTCACCCATCGACAACATTTAGACCTTTCGGAAGAGAAGGGGGGAATGGGCGCCTCTTTTGTTTTAAGGAAGGTACAGCTTCAGTGGTATCCTGAAGAGCATACCGACGAACCGAACCCGTCCATATCGTGCGGGGCTTCGCCCCATACGCCCCCTCGCAAGTTCAGGACGGGCCCTCCTCTTCCACCGCGCACGTCATGAAAAATTCTCAACCGTGTTGCGGCAAAACTCGTCAAATCTGGCCGACGCAAGAGAAACAGAGGCCACAATTATCAGATCACAGTTTATTGTGCAGGCCCTCGCACATTGCGGTCAGGGTCAATGGGAACACCGACGGTAGGCTCGTATATGGTCAAATCCACCGGGGAGCAGCAAACTCTCGTCTAAACTCGCAACCTTGAGTTGGCCCCAGAGTCACATGGGCATCTCGATCTAGATATTGGGCTTCGCATGGGCTTTTGCTTAGGGCTCGATATCATTGGCCCGCCATGGATCTGGACACGTTAAGGCAGTGGATTGGTGGTGGACCAATCCGCGATGGGCACGTGTATGTGTCCCGGTCGCCAGTCTTAACATTCCCCTGTCACTGTCCTTATCAAGTTAAACGGCGGATATTTTATTGCGTTTTAGGAAATTAGGATAAAGTCATATTCTTCGGCCGTCGGATCACCGGCTCATTTCTCGGCTCCTGCTTCGTTCTTGACTGGCGGTGCCATGTGCTTCCAAGAAAGTGAAGTTCGATTAACTTTAGGGAAAGACAATTCTTTGAAGATTATAAGGTTAAGGCCTTTTTGACTTATTGCAAAAGGGGCAATATCGGACCCACATAAAAAAAAAAAAGGCAATTAGATTTAAAAAAAAGTTTGGAACAATGCCAAAGGAATTGATTCCCATTCCTGTTAGATAAATAATTTGTGAGTAAATTTTATATTTTATATGTGTAATATTACTAATTCAAAATTGGACCATGATTCGTCGGCTGCTTGGAAGGGAACTAACATAGCAACTCACATGATCTCTTACTTAAATTGGAACCCTCTGGGGATGGAATGAAATTCACAATCATCAATTGATAGACAAAAATCTTGAGAACGCTTTTATCACCGGTTCGATTTTAAGGCGATTATTCAAAATGATGTATACTTTCACGATAAAATAAATCTATAATTCTCTTTAAAGTGTTATTCCTATGTTTTAATAAATGGCATACGCAATAAGATTTATAGGGGTGTTTGTAGTTTTATGATGATTATATGTAGTTAGAAATGAAAAATGAACAAACAAAAAAGATACACTAATTGTATCAATATGTAAATATTGAGTTCTATTATGTAAAATTGTGAAATTTTATGTGACAATTTCAATTGGTTTATATTAAAAAGAAAAGTCTAAAATTAATGCATCTTGAGATCGATCTAGAAAAAAGGTCAACTGTTACAAAAAAAAACATATAGAAAAAAAATATAAATAAAAACATATAGTATTCGCATTTTCTCAAGTAAAGGCTTGAAGTGCTCAATTATTTCAAAAAAAGGCATAGCTAAAGAACACTTTCGTCCTTTACTTTTTGTTCTTTTCTTTTTTTTCCTCCCTCCCCTTCCTAATCCATCATTAGCCTTAGGCCACTTGGGTAGCGTCGGGTGAGCGTAACCCAATGACTAGCCTCGCCAGCCCAAGTGAGGGTTACCCTCGCTCCACCTAAGCATCGCGAGGGCTACCCTCACCGAATCTTGCGAGGCTGCCCTCACTTGATGCTGGCTCGAAGTGAAGGTGGTCCTCGCCTAAGGCTAGTGATGGCCCGAGAAGGGAAAAAAAGAAAAGAAAAGGCAAAAAGAAAAAAATTTCAAAAAAATAAAGATGAAAATGCTTTATGGTTAGGTCATTCTTTAGTATAATTTGAGCACTTCACGTAATTATTTGAAATAAGATTCATTTTATATCTTTATTTAAAAAGGGATATTTCAGATATTTTTTGGAATTTTTCCCAAATAAATAAAAAAGGGCTCCAAGCTGGAAAAGCCGAGTCACGCTCCATCGCCATCCCCGTCTATGAATCCAGACATGGATTTTGAAAATATATTAACTTAAACAGAAAATGCGATAAATCTCTGTCCGAAAACTCAAGACCGAACAGAACTTATTAAAATGTAAAAACAGAAGATTCCAAATCTTAAACCCCTATATTTAGTCTTTCACACTCTCCTTGCTTCCACTCTACTCTCCCTCACTGCCCTTCTTCTCTCCTAAACCCCCGCTCTTTCTCTCTCTCTCTCTTTGCAGTGTACAGATGAGGGGTCCTCTGGGTCCAGTGATAGGGAGGTACCCGTCGAGCGACGGGAGCACCCAGATGGGAGGAATCATAAGGCACAACAGGAAATGCAGGGATGTTGCGTTTCTCGTGTTCTTTATTGCATTCTGGGTGGCTATGATTGTTAATTCCAGCTTCGGTTTCAACAAAGGAAATCCATTAAGGTATGTAATCCGCCTCTGGGTGCTTCATTTTCCTTCATTTGCTGCTAAACAAGTTACATGCTTTCGTCAAAGATTTGGAATTTTTGCTGTCTTTTGTCGTAAGATTTAGAATTTCTAGTATTTTAAAGGGAAATGAGCGATCTTTCTTGGTGTTCATAGTTTGTCTGAGCTGTTGGGAGCCAATTGTCGTAACAGCACGTGTAGTGGCCTATACTCGTTAACACTGGTCAGATTATGTTGGTTCCTCTTTTAGTTGGAAGATAGTTATGATGGGTTATGGTTGCGCCTCTTTCTTGATTCTGCTATTCGCCGCAACAATGTTAACTGGGTAAAAGTCTGGTGCTTGGGGAATGTCTGGTGCTTTCTCTGCGTATCTTCCTTTCCTTAGTTGTTTGAGACAAGGGGAAAGGCCATGAAGTGAGTCAAATCATATTGCTGTCGCCGATTTTGCACAATCCGGAATTAGCTAAACTGTATGTTGTATTTACTGAACTTTGGCTAGAATGTCTACTTTTCAACCTAACTTGCATTGTGATCCAATTTTTCCTTTGTCCTAACTGGCTTCATTTGAACTTTACAGGCTTACATTTGGTTTGGATTACAAAGGCAATGTATGTGGTGACAAGCATGCGAATCCTGGCCTAAGAGAATTGGAACTTAGGTACTGGTTGAATCCTAACCAAGTGTATCAGAGTGGTTTGAAGGACAGCCAATTCAACCTGGCTAATGCTCGAAGTATATGCTTGCTGGATTGCCCTACTCCCTTAGATGATGCGTTGAACTGGGTCTGTGATTACCCAGAGGGGGATATTCGTCTCTCAATGGATGACTGGATAGATAGGAATTACGATTATTTTGAGTTCCTCACACCAGAGATGAGGAACGCCTCTCTCCAGCTTCAAGGACCTTGTTACCCTGTCATATTTCCGAGCGTGAATGGTGAGGGACATAAGTCAATGCACGGTCTATGGCACTGGTCGAATACTATGTTTCCTTCCATTATATAATATTCTGTCGCATTAGATGTATCTTACTGTGACACAAGCATATGTTCTTGTTAGTATATTGGAGCTGCCAATTCATAGCTCGTGCATCAAATATGTCTTTGCGGCATTGGCAGCAAATGGGAGGAGTCAAGATTAATGAGGACATAGTAATAGACAAATCCATTCATCGGTCCATCAATGCTCGATCATCTGTCTTAAAGGTTTTGAACCTTTGACTCTTCACTTTTTTTTTTTTTTTTGGGTTGTCCACAAGAAAATGTGATGTTGATGTTGATGTCCACAAGAAAATGTCACTAGATGCTCATGAGTTACTCTGGTTTTACAAAAAATTATTCCCCGTTGACTTTACTTATCAGCAGCCTTCTATTTAACATAATTAACATTCGTAACTTTCTTTAGTCATGGTTACCCATGCCAATTGCGATCAGAAAGGTTAAGGACTGCATATACACCTTAGCTGATGTTTAAAGTGTTAGGATTTTGTGATTTTGGAGATAAAAGAACCTGAATTGCATTCTGTGTCTTTGACCAAAACTGGGTGAGCACGTTGTTACCTTCTCTTTTCTGGATAGAAGCTCCAGACACAGATTTTAACAAAGTATAAACTTTTCGTCTGCTCGAAAATACTTTCTGTGCTGCTTATATAGGTTAGTCTTGCAGATTAGATGCATAGATAAGAGTGATAAGAGTGTACATCAACATTTTTCTACAATGTCCAGTTAGAGCTTTATCGTTAGCTGTAATTACCTGTCTATCACACATTTTGTTCTATTTTCATGAGAAGCTTTCTGAATTTGTATTTGTGCTTATGGATTTTACATTTGAGATTTCTCACTTGTAGAGATACATGGCTGATATTGGAAAATCATGGCCTGTGCTGATTGTTTGTGGGGGACTCCTGCCGCTCTTTTTGTCAGTTATTTGGCTTCTTCTTATTCGCCATTTTGTTGCTGCTATGCCATGGATAACAGTCGCCCTCTTCAATGTTCTCATCATATCAGTCACAATGTTTTACTACTTGAAAGGTGAGTCGCAACAGTTGCCCTCTTCTCCTTGGGTTATACTGATTCTGTTGCATTAGGCGTGTCTTGATGAATTGTATTATGTGGGAAGTGCATCAGGCATCGTCTTAATGCTAAAGTAGCATATAGCATAAAGGAGCTAGGACTTCATTCCTCATGTGCATTTTTTTTTTTTTTTAAGTTTCTGAGACAGCATATCTGGTAAGCAGTCTCACTGTTTGTCTTGCTTATGAGGATGATCCTGTAGTAAATTCAGGCCTTGGTCCAAATTCTTTGAAGTTATATGATTTCTCCACATTGTAAACTGGTCTACTAAAGTTTGTCCCTCTCTGCCTCTCCTATTTCACAATTTTCTCTGCTCCAGTGCATTGCATAATGTGTATGCAGAAGTATTAGAATTCCTAAACTTTTCTTCTGTGACTCTTAGCTGGATGGATCGGGAATGATGCAATTTCCCCAATCATTGGCGAGCATGATCCATACACTCATGTATATGGGAGGGTGGGTGTCTTTCTAATTTGCATTTGGTTTTTGAAAGCTGTTTCTGTTTCTTTCTTTAACAATTTCTATTTCGTCCCAGGAGCTAAATCATATTCGCGCTGTTGCTGTTCTTATGACCTCCATAATGGTTGTTTCCATCCTCGCCTCAATTGCCATTGTAAGCCGCATCCTTATGGCGACTTCAGTCCTCAAGGCAAGTACTGCGTCTGCTTACAAAGTTCAGCAAGTTGTCAAGTTTTTCCTAACTCATAGCTCTTTTCGTATATTTACTGAATGATTCCTTACTCCATAGCTACATGAGAGAGAGAGAGAGAGAGAGAGACAGAGACAGAGACAGAGACAGAGACAGAGACAGAGAGATAGAGAGACAGGGACAGAGACAAAGAAGGACACTTCAAATTTGCTTGCTGCTCTTTATGGACATTTATATGAGATATCAGAAATCAGAAAGTACATATGAACTAAAAGAAATAGATTATCTGCCATGATATAAAGAAATCCGACAGTAGTCCTTTCTCTTTTGTCTTAGATCTTGAAATGACATAAAGAGCCAAATGGTGAACTGATTGTTTGAAACTAATCAATGAAAGAGACAGAGTAAAATGCAGTCTTTGCTAACTGCAGGCATGCATTTTTTACAACATATCAAGTGAAATTGGGCTTACCTCTAGAAGTTGGGAGACAACTTTTCTGAGTACTATAAATGGAGCTGATCTGCATCAATAGTTTTAACTAAATAATGCATTCCCTTAACCATGTGAGCAATTGTTCACTATCAGCAAGGAAAGGCCCTGGATGTTATTATCAGAACAATGGAATTTTTTATGAAAAGTTTCACCTTCTGTCATGGACTGCCTGACGTCTGCTGACTTAGTTGATCATGGTCTTTTCTCGGTTCTTACTTTAACTGATAGCAGACTTGACCCAGTTAAATTTGCTTCCTTGTTCTTGATGCTTGTGCAGGTTGCTGCGAAGGTCATAGGAGAAGTGCAGGCGCTGATAATTTTTCCAGTCGTACCATATGCTATCCTTGCAGTTTTTTATATGTTCTGGCTTTCAGCTGCTCTTCATCTGTTCAGTTCTGGTCAAGTCATTCAGAATAATTGCAACTCCAATTGCTGTTCTTATAATCTTGCATTGAAAAAAGTGAATTGTGATCAATGCTGTGGTTATAGCATTCATTACACCCCCCACATTGCAGTTGCTGTCTTTTTCCACCTGTTTGGATGTTATTGGGCTACTCAATTTATCATGGCATGCTCAGCAACTGTAATTGCGGGTTCTGTAGCTTCATATTACTGGGCTCGTGGAGAAACATCGGTAAGAATTGTATAGTGAAAATTTCATGTTAATACTGTTTGAAGTGCTTTCAAGAACATGAAGTTAGAGAATGGCAAAGTTGTTCTTGCAGTGAATATATTTAGTCCTATGCTGATTACAGTGCATATCAAGGTTTCCTTACCACCTTGTTCTAGGTACATTTTGGGCAGGTTCAAATTTTTGCAATTGCTTCTCGAATCACTTACTTTGTCTGTTGACAAATTGTTTCTCCAAAGTTACAACTTTTCCAGCAACAACCCTGATTATTTCGTTTGGAATCTCTATCCAAGCTAAGATTGGGCTGAAGTACATGTTCTTAGATTCTTGTTTGCTTTAAGACTATTCATTTTGATGAGACTAAATAATTTGCTAGGCTCTTTTTCTGTACTTAATGTTAATGATCTGTCTATATTTAGTTATTCTCATCTATATCTATTTAATCTTTCTAGTAACTTTGCTAATGCAGCCTGAAGTTCCATTTCTTCCAGTGTTTTCCTCTATGAAGCGGCTGATCCGCTATAGCCTTGGGTCCATCGCTCTGGGTTCCCTTGTTGTATCATTTGTGGAATCAATCCGCTTTATACTCGAGTCAGTTCGTCGCAAATTGAAAGTGGTTACATCAACACCTGATGGATTCTTTGGGAAGGCCACATTCCATTCCTCTCAGTTTTTGCTGAGGTGCATTGAGTGGACACTGAAATCTGTAAATCGCAATGCTTATATAATGGTAATTTTTTTAAGTCTTTTTACTTTAGAAGGGAAAAAACCATTTGAGCCATGACTCCTTATTTTGCATGGTTCACTTTCATAGCCATTCGGGGCATTTGCATTTGCAGATAGCAATTACGGGCAAAAGCTTTTGTAGGGCATCTGCAATAGCAACGGAATTAATCTTCAGCAACATTCTTCGGATAGGGAGAGTTAATGTGATAGGAGATGTTATTCTCTCTCTGGGGAAATTGTGCGTCAGCCTGTCAAGTGCCCTCTTTGCATTCCTCATGTTGGATTCACACAAGTACAGATCTGCTCACAATAAGATATCTTCTCCGCTGTTACCAGTATTGGTATGTATACACCATGCTTTCAATTGGTACATGAGTATTTCTTTTGGTACTGTGGGTAATCTGTTCTCAAAAAATGTTGCTCCAATCTGACCTAGCTGGCGAGCGATCCCAGTTCGCGGAAATCATTTGGGTTAAGGACTATTTGAAACCTTCTCATTTCTTTACAAAATGTTAATTTATTTTGCGTTTGATAATTGCCACTGGCATTCACTCAATAACTCAATTCATCAGCTAAGTTTTGTCAGCCTAGTTTGAGACTGCTGTTTGTTCTGCAACCTAACCTGTGATATAGTCGTATATCTCGAGTGTAGTAAGAAACATTATGACTTTGTGAGTAGCAAATTATAGGACTCGTATGCTTGCGCACCCAAAATTTGCTTTAGATGCTTACAAGAGGTTGAGTTGATCAGAGGTTAGTAGGGACGAACTATTGTGCTTTATTTGGTAAAATTTTGTCTGTATTAGTTTCCTTCCATGACAGATGATGATTATATCGGTCTCTGCTTGTTGCATTGCAGGTTTGCTGGGGTCTTGGTTATGTGGTGGCTAGCCTCTTCTTTGCAGTGGTCGAGATGTCAATCGACACAATCATACTTTCCTTTTGCCAGGATTCGGAAGAGCATCAAGGAACAGCCCAATATGCTCCTCCGCTTCTCATCGAAACTCTTAATGACCAAAATGAGATGCAAAGACTTACTCAAGGACCCAACTGATGGATCTAGCTTCACATATTATATTCCTCCTACTCAACAACGGAAATTCAAGTCCCTTTTCTATGATCTCCAGTCCAATCTTCGCTTCTCATGTGTATTTTCCAGTTAACGGGTTTGGGTTGCCATTTCAATTCGTGGTTTTCGACACTGCTATACCTTGTGATGGCATCAAGTGCGTAAATAGGAAGCAAGATGTCTTTTTCATGGTCAACATCTTATAGCGACCTACAAGGGGAAGAAAGTGCGGACTATCCCGGCATCTCCAGAAAAAGAGGGAGAGTTGCACCTAGATCTCTTGCTGTTCAGTCATACATTTTTGGATGTGTCTTCCCTAATATCAGGTGTTAGGATTAGTGAATGTTATGTTTTCTGTCTGAACTCTCTCTCTCTCTCTCTCTCTCTCAGCTGCTAAGCTTGTTTCTAAGCCTATGGAAGCTGCCTAGTATCAGGACTCTGTAAGTTCAGAAAAATATGAAAATTTGAGTACTGCGCGTTAGAAGATCTGGGCTCTGAGCAAGTCATTGACTTTTTTTCGTTATCTATCAAGTTCCAGTCGATGCATTGCCGAGCAAAGAAGCAAGTAAATCCGTATATAAATGTGCAGATTATGGGGGGTCGAACAAACGAGGCGTTGCTTCTAAGTATTGGCTCAGTTTTCACGACCTACCAACGATGGTGAATACTCGTTTCGACAGGGGTTTGATCTGATCTTTGGTTATGATGACTTCAAGTTTAATTGGTGGTCAAGGCATTGACCAATGATCATGCCTGAGCTTTCCCATTCTCTTGTTCCTCAAGATTTGATAGTTAATCAAAGTCAGTCAAGCGGAAGAAAACAGGGGAATGGGAAAGTAAGCTAAGCTAGAGAGAGTGAGAGAGAGAGAGAGCCACTCGCATGGAGAAAGGAGGATTATGCTACTCGCTTGACCTTGCTCTTTTTCTTTCCATGTTTGAAGCCACTCTAGAGTTCAAATTTTCTTAATTTTTTAGCTTTAAGAATTGCATAAGTAGCATCAGCTTAAGTCAATCTCTCTGATCTTTGCTTTATTTTCAGTGCGCGGATATGAAACTTCGCACTTATGATATTAACATTTTCATTTCTTCAATCCGTTTATGGGGTTGCATGTCTATTGACATTCAAAGCTACTTTAAGAGGTTGCTTTACGTTGAGAAAATAGAGGGATTAAATGGGATTGAAGGGCGAAAATCCTGTCAAAATCGGGGTAACAGCCTAAGTGACCCCGCTTGCACCATCCCACGGTGAATAAAGGAACATACAAAACCGCGCGTGGGAGTCGGGTCAACGCGCGGGAGGGTGGCCGGCTAAACGCCCCGCTCCATCCGACGTGGCAACATTGTCCCGACCAAGTGGGGCGAAAAATGATGCTGTCTTGCTGACGTGGTAGATCGAAGCGCTTCCATCGAGGCGAACGATCATCAAAACCAAAACCAAAACCAAAACCAACAAGCATCAGTCTATCCCCCCACAAAGAAATTCTCGAGTTGTCGCCAACAAGGAAAAAAAAAAGTGAAAATTGAAAATGAAATGACGCCGATTCCTTCTCCTACGCCCTGAATCTCTCTGTCTCTGAACTTCAGGGCGTAGGAGAAGGAATCGGCGTCATTTCATTTTCAATTTTCACTTTTTTTTTTCCTTGTTGGCGACAACTCGAGAATTTCTTTGTGGGGGGATAGACTGATGCTTTTGTCTGGTTTTGGTTTTGGTTTTGGTTTTGATGATCGTTCGCCTCGATGGAAGCGCTTCGATCTACCCACGTCAGCAAGACAGCATCATTTTTCGCCCCACTTGGTCGGGACAATGTTGCCACGTCGGATGGAGCGGGGCGTTTAGCCGGCCACCCTCCCGCGCGTTGACCCGACTCCCACGCGCGCGTTTTGTATGTTCCTTTATTCACCGTGGGATGGTGCAAGCGGGGTCACTTAGGCTGTTACCCCGATTTGACAGGATTTTCGCCCTTCAATCCCATTTAATCCCTCTATTTTCAACGTAAAGCAACCTCTTAAAGTAGCTTTGAATGTCAATAGACATGCAACCCCATAAACGGATTGAAGAAATGAAAATGTTAATATCATAAGTGCGAAGTTTCATATCCGCGCACTGAAAATAAAGTAAAGATCAGAGAGATTGACTTAAGCTGATGCTACTTATGCAATTCTTAAAGCTAAAAATTAAGAAAATTTGAACTCTAGAGTGGCTTCAAACATGGAAAGAAAAAGAGCAAGGTCAAGCGAGTAGCATAATCCTCCTTTCTCCATGCGAGTGGCTCTCTCTCTCTCTCTCACTCTCTCTAGCTTAGCTTACTTTCCCATTCCCCTGTTTTCTTCCGCTTGACTGACTTTGATTAACTATCAAATCTTGAGGAACAAGAGAATGGGAAAGCTCAGGCATGATCATTGGTCAATGCCTTGACCACCAATTAAACTTGAAGTCATCATAACCAAAGATCAGATCAAACCCCTGTCGAAACGAGTATTCACCATCGTTGGTAGGTCGTGAAAACTGAGCCAATACTTAGAAGCAACGCCTCGTTTGTTCGACCCCCCATAATCTGCACATTTATATACGGATTTACTTGCTTCTTTGCTCGGCAATGCATCGACTGGAACTTGATAGATAACGAAAAAAAGTCAATGACTTGCTCAGAGCCCAGATCTTCTAACGCGCAGTACTCAAATTTTCATATTTTTCTGAACTTACAGAGTCCTGATACTAGGCAGCTTCCATAGGCTTAGAAACAAGCTTAGCAGCTGAGAGAGAGAGAGAGAGAGAGAGAGGTTCAGACAGAAAACATAACATTCACTAATCCTAACACCTGATATTAGGGAAGACACATCCAAAAATGTATGACTGAACAGCAAGAGATCTAGGTGCAACTCTCCCTCTTTTTCTGGAGATGCCGGGATAGTCCGCACTTTCTTCCCCTTGTAGGTCGCTATAAGATGTTGACCATGAAAAAAGACATCTTGCTTCCTATTTACGCACTTGATGCCATCACAAGGTATAGCAGTGTCGAAAACCACGAATTGAAATGGCAACCCAAACCCGTTAACTGGAAAATACACATGAGAAGCGAAGATTGGACTGGAGATCATAGAAAAGGACTTGAATTTCCGTTGTTGAGTAGGAGGAATATAATATGTGAAGCTAGATCCATCAGTTGGGTCCTTGAGTAAGTCTTTGCATCTCATTTTGGTCATTAAGAGTTTCGATGAGAAGCGGAGGAGCATATTGGGCTGTTCCTTGATGCTCTTCCGAATCCTGGCAAAAGGAAAGTATGATTGTGTCGATTGACATCTCGACCACTGCAAAGAAGAGGCTAGCCACCACATAACCAAGACCCCAGCAAACCTGCAATGCAACAAGCAGAGACCGATATAATCATCATCTGTCATGGAAGGAAACTAATACAGACAAAATTTTACCAAATAAAGCACAATAGTTCGTCCCTACTAACCTCTGATCAACTCAACCTCTTGTAAGCATCTAAAGCAAATTTTGGGTGCGCAAGCATACGAGTCCTATAATTTGCTACTCACAAAGTCATAATGTTTCTTACTACACTCGAGATATACGACTATATCACAGGTTAGGTTGCAGAACAAACAGCAGTCTCAAACTAGGCTGACAAAACTTAGCTGATGAATTGAGTTATTGAGTGAATGCCAGTGGCAATTATCAAACGCAAAATAAATTAACATTTTGTAAAGAAATGAGAAGGTTTCAAATAGTCCTTAACCCAAATGATTTCCGCGAACTGGGATCGCTCGCCAGCTAGGTCAGATTGGAGCAACATTTTTTGAGAACAGATTACCCACAGTACCAAAAGAAATACTCATGTACCAATTGAAAGCATGGTGTATACATACCAATACTGGTAACAGCGGAGAAGATATCTTATTGTGAGCAGATCTGTACTTGTGTGAATCCAACATGAGGAATGCAAAGAGGGCACTTGACAGGCTGACGCACAATTTCCCAGAGAGAGAATAACATCTCCTATCACATTAACTCTCCCTATCCGAAGAATGTTGCTGAAGATTAATTCCGTTGCTATTGCAGATGCCCTACAAAAGCTTTTGCCCGTAATTGCTATCTGCAAATGCAAATGCCCCGAATGGCTATGAAAGTGAACCATGCAAAATAAGGAGTCATGGCTCAAATGGTTTTTTCCCTTCTAAAGTAAAAAGACTTAAAAAAATTACCATTATATAAGCATTGCGATTTACAGATTTCAGTGTCCACTCAATGCACCTCAGCAAAAACTGAGAGGAATGGAATGTGGCCTTCCCAAAGAATCCATCAGGTGTTGATGTAACCACTTTCAATTTGCGACGAACTGACTCGAGTATAAAGCGGATTGATTCCACAAATGATACAACAAGGGAACCCAGAGCGATGGACCCAAGGCTATAGCGGATCAGCCGCTTCATAGAGGAAAACACTGGAAGAAATGGAACTTCAGGCTGCATTAGCAAAGTTACTAGAAAGATTAAATAGATATAGATGAGAATAACTAAATATAGACAGATCATTAACATTAAGTACAGAAAAAGAGCCTAGCAAATTATTTAGTCTCATCAAAATGAATAGTCTTAAAGCAAACAAGAATCTAAGAACATGTACTTCAGCCCAATCTTAGCTTGGATAGAGATTCCAAACGAAATAATCAGGGTTGTTGCTGGAAAAGTTGTAACTTTGGAGAAACAATTTGTCAACAGACAAAGTAAGTGATTCGAGAAGCAATTGCAAAAATTTGAACCTGCCCAAAATGTACCTAGAACAAGTGGTAAGGAAACCTTGATATGCACTGTAATCAGCATAGGACTAAATATATTCACTGCAAGAACAACTTTGCCATTCTCTAACTTCATGTTCTTGAAAGCACTTCAAACAGTATTAACATGAAATTTTCACTATACAATTCTTACCGATGTTTCTCCACGAGCCCAGTAATATGAAGCTACAGAACCCGCAATTACAGTTGCTGAGCATGCCATGATAAATTGAGTAGCCCAATAACATCCAAACAGGTGGAAAAAGACAGCAACTGCAATGTGGGGGGTGTAATGAATGCTATAACCACAGCATTGATCACAATTCACTTTTTTCAATGCAAGATTATAAGAACAGCAATTGGAGTTGCAATTATTCTGAATGACTTGACCAGAACTGAACAGATGAAGAGCAGCTGAAAGCCAGAACATATAAAAAACTGCAAGGATAGCATATGGTACGACTGGAAAAATTATCAGCGCCTGCACTTCTCCTATGACCTTCGCAGCAACCTGCACAAGCATCAAGAACAAGGAAGCAAATTTAACTGGGTCAAGTCTGCTATCAGTTAAAGTAAGAACCGAGAAAAGACCATGATCAACTAAGTCAGCAGACGTCAGGCAGTCCATGACAGAAGGTGAAACTTTTCATAAAAAATTCCATTGTTCTGATAATAACATCCAGGGCCTTTCCTTGCTGATAGTGAACAATTGCTCACATGGTTAAGGGAATGCATTATTTAGTTAAAACTATTGATGCAGATCAGCTCCATTTATAGTACTCAGAAAAGTTGTCTCCCAACTTCTAGAGGTAAGCCCAATTTCACTTGATATGTTGTAAAAAATGCATGCCTGCAGTTAGCAAAGACTGCATTTTACTCTGTCTCTTTCATTGATTAGTTTCAAACAATCAGTTCACCATTTGGCTCTTTATGTCATTTCAAGATCTAAGACAAAAGAGAAAGGACTACTGTCGGATTTCTTTATATCATGGCAGATAATCTATTTCTTTTAGTTCATATGTACTTTCTGATTTCTGATATCTCATATAAATGTCCATAAAGAGCAGCAAGCAAATTTGAAGTGTCCTTCTTTGTCTCTGTCCCTGTCTCTCTATCTCTCTGTCTCTGTCTCTGTCTCTGTCTCTGTCTCTGTCTCTCTCTCTCTCTCTCTCTCTCATGTAGCTATGGAGTAAGGAATCATTCAGTAAATATACGAAAGAGCTATGAGTTAGGAAAAACTTGACAACTTGCTGAACTTTGTAAGCAGACGCAGTACTTGCCTTGAGGACTGAAGTCGCCATAAGGATGCGGCTTACAATGGCAATTGAGGCGAGGATGGAAACAACCATTATGGAGGTCATAAGAACAGCAACAGCGCGAATATGATTTAGCTCCTGGGACGAAATAGAAATTGTTAAAGAAAGAAACAGAAACAGCTTTCAAAAACCAAATGCAAATTAGAAAGACACCCACCCTCCCATATACATGAGTGTATGGATCATGCTCGCCAATGATTGGGGAAATTGCATCATTCCCGATCCATCCAGCTAAGAGTCACAGAAGAAAAGTTTAGGAATTCTAATACTTCTGCATACACATTATGCAATGCACTGGAGCAGAGAAAATTGTGAAATAGGAGAGGCAGAGAGGGACAAACTTTAGTAGACCAGTTTACAATGTGGAGAAATCATATAACTTCAAAGAATTTGGACCAAGGCCTGAATTTACTACAGGATCATCCTCATAAGCAAGACAAACAGTGAGACTGCTTACCAGATATGCTGTCTCAGAAACTTAAAAAAAAAAAAAATGCACATGAGGAATGAAGTCCTAGCTCCTTTATGCTATATGCTACTTTAGCATTAAGACGATGCCTGATGCACTTCCCACATAATACAATTCATCAAGACACGCCTAATGCAACAGAATCAGTATAACCCAAGGAGAAGAGGGCAACTGTTGCGACTCACCTTTCAAGTAGTAAAACATTGTGACTGATATGATGAGAACATTGAAGAGGGCGACTGTTATCCATGGCATAGCAGCAACAAAATGGCGAATAAGAAGAAGCCAAATAACTGACAAAAAGAGCGGCAGGAGTCCCCCACAAACAATCAGCACAGGCCATGATTTTCCAATATCAGCCATGTATCTCTACAAGTGAGAAATCTCAAATGTAAAATCCATAAGCACAAATACAAATTCAGAAAGCTTCTCATGAAAATAGAACAAAATGTGTGATAGACAGGTAATTACAGCTAACGATAAAGCTCTAACTGGACATTGTAGAAAAATGTTGATGTACACTCTTATCACTCTTATCTATGCATCTAATCTGCAAGACTAACCTATATAAGCAGCACAGAAAGTATTTTCGAGCAGACGAAAAGTTTATACTTTGTTAAAATCTGTGTCTGGAGCTTCTATCCAGAAAAGAGAAGGTAACAACGTGCTCACCCAGTTTTGGTCAAAGACACAGAATGCAATTCAGGTTCTTTTATCTCCAAAATCACAAAATCCTAACACTTTAAACATCAGCTAAGGTGTATATGCAGTCCTTAACCTTTCTGATCGCAATTGGCATGGGTAACCATGACTAAAGAAAGTTACGAATGTTAATTATGTTAAATAGAAGGCTGCTGATAAGTAAAGTCAACGGGGAATAATTTTTTGTAAAACCAGAGTAACTCATGAGCATCTAGTGACATTTTCTTGTGGACATCAACATCAACATCACATTTTCTTGTGGACAACCCAAAAAAAAAAAAAGTGAAGAGTCAAAGGTTCAAAACCTTTAAGACAGATGATCGAGCATTGATGGACCGATGAATGGATTTGTCTATTACTATGTCCTCATTAATCTTGACTCCTCCCATTTGCTGCCAATGCCGCAAAGACATATTTGATGCACGAGCTATGAATTGGCAGCTCCAATATACTAACAAGAACATATGCTTGTGTCACAGTAAGATACATCTAATGCGACAGAATATTATATAATGGAAGGAAACATAGTATTCGACCAGTGCCATAGACCGTGCATTGACTTATGTCCCTCACCATTCACGCTCGGAAATATGACAGGGTAACAAGGTCCTTGAAGCTGGAGAGAGGCGTTCCTCATCTCTGGTGTGAGGAACTCAAAATAATCGTAATTCCTATCTATCCAGTCATCCATTGAGAGACGAATATCCCCCTCTGGGTAATCACAGACCCAGTTCAACGCATCATCTAAGGGAGTAGGGCAATCCAGCAAGCATATACTTCGAGCATTAGCCAGGTTGAATTGGCTGTCCTTCAAACCACTCTGATACACTTGGTTAGGATTCAACCAGTACCTAAGTTCCAATTCTCTTAGGCCAGGATTCGCATGCTTGTCACCACATACATTGCCTTTGTAATCCAAACCAAATGTAAGCCTGTAAAGTTCAAATGAAGCCAGTTAGGA
>JAGVVM010002505.1:0-18751 GCA_019149425.1 Psidium friedrichsthalianum
AAGGCATAGTGATCCACGTCGATACTAGTTGGAGGAAATGGAAAAAAAATACAAATATACGTTATTAAACGGCTCGAAGATTTAACTTTCGATTTGTACATCGATCTCTTTGCCGATACACTATTTTGTCAAAGGCTCATCTAACTGACACGTGAAGAATTCATTTACGTCATTTTCTACAAATATACGAGTCAATCATTCAAGTTTTAGTGTGTAAAGATGCTATTACATTGGCGGTGGACCCAATAATTATCCAATAAAATGCGTATATATACTCTTATCCTTATTCGTTAAAAAATAAACCTACATTAAACATCATAGAATATAACATGCATTTTTTTTTCAATTATTCATTTGTGCAAGATAATCATTATTCAACATCAACATTTCCCATCCATATCGAATAGAACGTTCGTCAAATTTTCTTCATGTAAAACTTGCTTTCATATTCTATTTATTCATTCTCTCCTATGCAACCCTATCTGTTCTGTCAAAAATCTTCTAGCAAAAGAAATTGCCCCATCTATCCTTTTGAGGAGAGGTGTGTACGAGCTCCTTTGTCCTATACTACAACCCATGAAACGAGATGCCGATCGAACATGCGAGCACATAGGTTTTTTGCAGTTGGGACACATTGGTCGTGGTGTTAAATAATTTGGCTTTTTGTGGTGTGCCTTCTATGAATATGGTTAAAGAAAGCTTGTTCAATGAAAAAAACAAGGAGAAAAGGCTTGAATTATGCTTCTAGATCGTGTAGGCTGACTTGGGATCGTATCATAAGGCCGCGTGGATCGTGGTATTGATAGATCGATCCTCGGTTCGTGATAACTGGTATCAGAGCCCATGTTATCAATAAGTCTGGATCCAATAGTTACACAGGAGAGATATAGGTTGTCCCTACCTCTAACCCATGGCCCGATGTGTTGGGGGGGATTGTTGGTGTTGTCCCACATCGGTTGTGGAAGAGGCTAGTGGTTGATTTATAAGTGTGAGGGAAAGCTTTAACCTTTGAGCTAGCTTTGAAATGAGAGAAGCCCAAGACCACCCAACACTGATATCAGAGTCTAGGTTACCAACAAGTCTGGACCCAATAGTTACATAGAAGAGATACGGGTTGTAAGGCTTAACCTTTAAGCTAGCTTTTGGGGTGAAAGAGGCTCAAGACCACTCAACATTTACTGGCTTTGCATTGCAAGTCCACAGGAAATTGAGGATGATGGTTCTTGAACGAGGTATTCAAGCTATGCCAATCGAATTCAAACCCGTAAATAAACCAGAAGGAAAAAGATACGCACACACTCATGTATACTGTTTAGCCCTAGCTAGTTGTATAACTTTACAACTCTTCCTATAGTTGCACTGGGATCGAGTAGTTCGATTCATCTTATCTGGATCCATTTAAATAATGCAGCCAATATCTGGATCTATCTAGGTACTCCAGTCGATAGCGAGTATAGTCAATATAGTTGAATAGGATAAGACAGAATATGATTACACATGATCGCCATTGTGGTGGTTGTGTCACTACGGTGACCATCGTGAGGGTGGTGTTTGCCTTTGCTGCGGTGGTCTTTTGAGACCATCGGTGCGATAGAGGACAAGAAACTACGGAAAGGGCGTTGAAGTGGGAGTAAAATTTGGCCATAATTCGGACTACAGCCACGACAACCGTCTTGGGCGGTCGCACACATTCGGATCAAAGATCAGGGCTGGGAGAGAGAGGAATCACCAGAGAGCCGTGATTACCAAGTAGTTGTTGCCTAAGGGTGGTGGCCGTCGAGCAGCGACCGACAACGATATCGCCATGGTGCTGCTGAGATGCAGAACAATGAAGAGTGTCCATTACGGTCTGAGTTTTCATCAAATGGGCATCACCAAAGTAATATGCCTCAAATCCGCTGGCCCTCCGCCGTCAAAGATCAAATCTTTTGAATATTTCTATGCACAACCTCCAAGAAAAAAGAAAAGGATTATCTGCATATTTGTTGTGTCAGCTTGCCTAATATGATCCATCTTCACGAGACGCCGAAAATCTCCCACGGCATGTCCCAAACTTCGGATTGGAAGCTCCTTGTGTCCGGCCACGTACTCGACCTCGACAGCCAGCCTTGTTAGATATATGCCCTAAAGCAACTATGTAATAGTTACATATTAGGGATTTCGGTTGTATTTCAATTTATTATTAAATTAATGGCAAAGACGTGTTTATTCATTTGTCCAATTATATATGAATAAATTCCATAAGATCAGTTGTGACTAGACCTATTCTTGAGACGTCAAGAATATGTGTGGCAGGTTCATAGTTAGACTGAATCTTTAAACTGTTCTCGGTCGATGGATCATTGAGTGGATATTAATGATCCTGTTGAGACCGATGTGTTCTTAATTTTGCTTTTAAGTATTGGATACTTAAAGGAATGACGAGTCACGAGTCATTAGGTATTGCGATGCCCGAATTGGAACACAGGTGCTTGTGTCAGACAAGTTCACTGAACGTGACACACATTTAACGATTAGCGACATGGAAGCTTTTAGCGTGGTCAATGTCTAATCGTTCATGCTCAAGTCTTGTGTAAATAATCCTTAGACCTGAGGCACAGTGTTGACTTGTACGTTGGATGGCTATAGTTCATAAGTGCGCATATTGGCGGTTCGCTGATCCGTCTCTGTACTTAATGGTTATAGTTCGTGCACATACGAAGTCACACGTGTGCGCAAAATGGAATCTGTCTCCTTGTTACATGCAAGGTATGATGTCCTATGCGATCTAGTTATGACAATGCATTGAAATCCTCGGCCGGGGTTGTAACCGAGAATAAAATGTTTATGTCTCGTACAAATGCATGTAAATTAGATTTGTGCATATGATCGAATTGGTGGCTTGACAAATATTCCATGGCCTTTGTTCGATCGGGACATAGTAAGACGGAGGGATTGAATTACACTGTAACTGGAGCTGACAGGTTCATTATGTTCTTAAAATATTCACACTGTCTGGGTAGCCATGACATATTGCTAGATGTCACTCGTGGCTTGTAGGACCTAGTAGTTGATCGGGACAATCAATTCTCTTGGAAGTACTAATGTGTTAGTACTTGTCTTACTGCCAGCTCAGTGATGAACCTAGGGATGTCACACACCTTAACCAATACATGACGACGTTGAACGGAAAATATGATATTGCAAATATGTTGCAATCACGACTATCGAATTTGTCGGATTGAAATTAAATTAAATTGGATTTAATTTGATTCTTATTTTTGGTCATGGACGTACGTGCATACGATGCGCACGCACTCTTAAAATGGACACATATTGATGTATCCAAAATGCACGCATGTGGTTGCACTATTTTTTTTTAAATTATATATAGATATAATTTATGAATATATTTATATATATATATATATATATATACTTGCACATATATGTTGCACGCAACATGGTCAGCACAAATTGTGCTGACCATGAGTTTTTTTATAATTAATATATAAAAAAAAAAAGGAAACAAAGTCAAGAAAAGTAGTGCATCAATTGTTGACTACGTGGACCACGGTCAGCATTTTTGTTGACTTATTCCTTGCACGATCGTGGTTACTGATCGTGCATTTGTGCTTAAAATGCACAACGCGCACGATCAGTAACCGTTCCTGATCGTGCGCGTAGTGCGTTGTTTTCAAGCTTTTAATCTGCAAAAGTTGCAGAAAAAGAAGAGAGAAGTGCGTAAAATTTTGAGAGTGTGCCCGTGAGAAAATTAGAGAGAAAAACCAGAAAAATTCTCTCTACGGTTTTGTTCTTGCGGTGACCGAAAATCAAGTACGTGGAGAGTTTTTCATCACGAGATTGCTAGCACAATCAAGTGTGGAGTTTTTCCGCGTCGTCTTTCTTCCGTTCGTCGTACGATTGGTGGTGTGTCTGAACTAGAGGTCCGACGCTTGTGGGACTTGTACCGAAGAACATTTGGACCAACCCGTTTCAAGCACGCTACAAGAGGTAATCCGTATAACTCTCTTCGTTTAATTCGATTTTTGATTGAAACGCACGAACAACGCCTCTGGAGATACATGTATGGGTATTTTATTTCCGCTGCGTTTATTATTATTTTTTGCCTATGCATGTTACGTGAATCCCAACAGTGGTATCAGAGCCAATCCTTAGGCGTTCTCGTGCGTTTAATTGATTTAGGTTCGTAGTAATTTTTGCGTTCTCATGGCCAATTCGATTTTAGTGAATTGTTCGCTCTTACGTGGCCTATAGAAGTTGATTATTTTATATGATAAATTTGATCAACTGAGCAGAAAAATTGGAACTAAATCAATTTTGAATCAAAAATCTGTAGTTATTTTATTTTACGTATGAATTCTGCAAAATGATTTACGGTAGTAAATCTAGAGGTGACAATGCTCTACCGCTTAGAATTACGCACGTGAAATTTGTTTCACTAGCGTTGATTTCTTGATGCGGCTAGCTTTGCTCAACCATGAATTTGATTCATTGCAGAATTTTATTGTGCCTTTCGAAACATTAAATTATGAATTTATTGTTTACATGGAAGGGTGGTGATCATGGAAAAATCCCTAATCAATGTGATTGTTGTATGGATGAATGGATGATTATTACAGGTGTTTTTCGGATTGTAATTATTAAAATGGAGGCTGCGTCCTTCTTTTATTTTATGTAATATTTTATTTTTAGCGTATTTAGCATAGTCAATTGTTGATGTAAATGCTACGAGGATTACGTGGAGGAGCCGTTAAACCGGAGAGCTCTATGGGCCGGTTCGCGAAGAGTTCGAGGAACCAAGAAGAAATGAAAAGCGGCTCTCCATTATTAAAACATTAAAAATGGTTAAATGTGGTCTCTTTGGCTCGAGACTCATTAAACCATAATTCCATGATCACCACATAGGATAGATGTTTATGCGTTTGACATCTATTTATTTATTATGTTTATGTGAGCATGTTAAACCGGTTAATGTGCAAAGTGAGACCTTTAATAATGACCCAAACCTCCTTTAAAATAATATTAAGTCGTAACGGGTTTTGGACTCGTGGCCTATCCATTGTCGTGGTTTGATCCTATATTATAGTGATTGATTGACCGGCTATGGATACATAGGGGTCAATTGTCATTCATAATAATGGACCATTTCATTAAACATATGATGTTGTGGGGTTGAAGCCGAACGATTTCCAATAACTGTTAGGTGAGGGGTCGTTTGCGTTTTCAATACTTGCATGAGACGATGGTTTAGACTTAACTATGATCATAAAGTCAATAACTGTCAGGTGAGACTTTCATGGTCTAGAGGCCGAAGTTATGATTGGGACTCGCATGTGATGCGTTGAATAAGTTGATTCACTCACCAAGTTCATGGAACACCAATAACTGCTAGGTGAGGTGAACTATGAGCTGGTGAGACTCCAATCCCCACTAGTAGTCTTTATCCAACAAAGATTGCCGTTTCCCATTTTAAGGAGTATGGGATCCGAATATAAATTTGGTGGGAGGATCTATTTCATTTAAAGGCCAAAATGAAATAGTTATTTTGAAAGACAACGACTAACAATTTATTTTCTGCACAGATATTTATTACTCTGAAAAATGGTAAACTCAAACCCGCTTGCTTCGATACTTGACAAGAATTGTTTGACTGGACCCAATTTCACCGACTGGGTGAGGAATCTGAGAATTGTTCTCAATTCAGAAAAACTCGGGTATGTGCTTGATGAAAAGATGCCAACCTCTTTTCCTGAGGGTGGGACCCAAGAGGAACGTGTCACTTATGATAAGTGGCATGATGATGACTTAAAGGTTAGGTCATATATGCTTGCTTCGATGAATAATGAATTTCAAAAGAAGTATGAAGCTATGGAAGATGCTAGGTCGATCATTTTGCACTTAAAGGAATTCTTTGATGAAAATGGTCGAACCTCTAGATATGAGATATCTAAGGCATTGTATCGCATGAGGATGGCTGAGGGATCATCAGTTAATGATCATGTTTTGAAAATGATCTGGCACATAGAAGAATTGGCGAGGCTGAATCTTGTTATGGACAATGACTTAGCTGTGGATTTGATCCTCCAATCTTTACCCGATTCCTTCTCTGGTTTTGTCCAAAACTTTCACATGCATAAGATGGAGAAAACTCTTGCTGAGTTACATAGCATGTTGGTAGTTTATGAGAAGGAAATGCACAACACGAGGCCTAATATGGTAGCTATGGCTAAGGCTTCTTCTTCAAAGAGTAAGACTATTTTGAAGAAGAAGAAATGGAAGAAGCCTGTGAAAGCTGCTGTGCATCCAAAGCCCAAGGTTGAAAAAGGGAAATGTCATTATTGTGGTGTCATGGGGCATTGGAGGAGGAATTGTAAGAAGTACCTTGCAAGCTTGAAGGTCAAGCCTAAGAACCAACCTTGCGAAGGTATGGTGTCTATGCTTATTGAAACTAACATGATGGTTAGTGCTGAATCCAGCTTATGGATTCTAGATTCTGCTGCAACCTCACATATTTGTATGTCTTTGCAGAATCTGGAAATAAGCAGGATGCTGGGGCGAAATGAGATTGTCCTGACATTTGCAAATGGAGCAAGAGTTGCTGCAATAGCTATAGGGACTTTTCGTTTATGTTTGCCTTCTGGACATATTTTGGTTTTAAAGAATTGTTTGCATTATGAGAATGCTGTTCGGAACATCATCTCTATACCTCGTTTGGGTAAAGAGAATTATGAATTTTCTTTTATAGATGATGTATGTTCTATTTATTATAATAGAACGTGTGTTGGTTCTGGCTTATTAACCAATAATCTTTATACCATTACGATGTCTGGTAATGCGATTACCAATGTCAATAAGCAAAATAATCATAATGTAAATGCCATAACTAAACGCTCTAGAGATAGTCCAAATCCAAAGTATGTTTGGCATCTCCGATTAGGTCATATTGGAGAAGACAGAATCAACAAGTTGAGTAATAATGGATATATTA
The DNA here is from genome assembly GCA_019149425.1 of Psidium friedrichsthalianum. Taxonomy (NCBI): domain Eukaryota; kingdom Viridiplantae; phylum Streptophyta; class Magnoliopsida; order Myrtales; family Myrtaceae; genus Psidium; species Psidium friedrichsthalianum. The sequence goes on from JAGVVM010002505.1 coordinate 6,992, forward strand.
ATCCAATTGGTTTTGAACCATACTCGACTTGTGATGCATGTCTTCTGGGAAAAATGACCAAAGCGCCCTTTGTAGGACATAGTGCGCGAGCTGCTGACATACTGGGATTGATACATACAGATGTATGTGGACCAATTAATGAAACTGCTAGAGGTGGTTATTCTTACTTCATTACCTTTACCGATGATCATTCACGGTTTGGGTATTTGTACTTAATGAAGTATAAGTTCGAATCTTTTGAAAAGTTCAAAGAATTCAGGTCTGAAGTTGAGAAACAAACAGGAAAGAGTATTAAGGCTCTTCGATCCGATCGAGGAGGTGAATACCTTAGTACCGAATTCTTGAATTATCTTAAAGATAATGGCATTTTATCACAATGGACACCTCCTGCAACTCCAGAGCATAATGGTGTATCTGAAAGAAGAAATCGTACTTTATTAGATATGGTACGATCTATGATGAGTTACACCGATTTGCCTATATCCCTTTGGGATATGCCCTTGAGACAGCTGCATATTTACTGAACAGAGTGCCATCCAAATCTGTTTCAACTACGCCTTATGAGATATGGCATGGTGGGAAACCAAGTCTTAATCATATTAAGATTTGGGGTTGTCCAGCTTTCGTTAAGAAGCTGAGAACAGAAAAATTGGAGGCCAGGTCTGAACAAGGTCGCTTCATTGGATATCCAAAAGAGACTCTTGGATATTATTTCTATTTTCACTCTGATCAAAGGGTTTCGGTCAGTAGGCATGCTTCCTTTCTGGAGAATCAGTTCGTCCAGGATGGTGGTGCTGGACGGAAAATAGTCTTACAAGAAGAAAATTATGAAATACCAAATAACCAAGTTCAGACACCGATCTCTGATTCAGTGGGAGCTTCTGATACACAACCTCTTAGGAAGAGTGCGAGAACGTCTCGTCTACCTATTCGTTATAGACACTCGATTGAAGATATTGAGTCACTATTCATTGTGAATGATAGTGATCAGCCGAGTGACCCTAACACCTATGAGGAGGCGATGTCGGACATCGATTCTGCTAAATGGCTAGAAGCCATGAAATCCGAAATGGATTCAATGTATTCCAACGATGTTTGGACTCTAGTTGATCTGCCTGATGGTATTGTACCAATTGGCTGCAAATGGATCTTCAAGAGGAAGATGAACGCTGATGGTCAAGTTGGAACGTATAAAGCACGGTTGGTGGCGAAAGGATATCGTCAAAAAGAAGGGATCGATTATGACGAAACTTTCTCACCTGTAGCCATGCTAAAATCCATTCGGATTATGTTGGCTATAGCTGCGCACCTTGATTATGAGATATTTCAGATGGATGTCAAAACGGCTTTTCTAAATGGTTTCCTCGAGGAGGACATTTATATGGAACAACCACAGGGTTTTGAATCCAATGGTGAAAGTCGAAAGGTGTGTAGGCTTAAGAGATCCATTTATGGACTCAAACAAGCCTCCAGAAGTTGGAACATCCGTTTTGATGAGGTGGTCAAATCGTTTGGCTTTATCAAAAATCCGGATGAACCTTGTGTATACAAGAAGCTTAGTGGGAGCGCAATTGTGTTTCTAGTTCTGTACGTCGATGATATACTTTTGATCGGGAATGATATACCGATGATATCATCGATCAAACTATTCTTGTCACAGAATTTCTCCATGAAAGATTTAGGAGAGGCAACCTACATTTTAGGCATCAAGATCTATAGAGATAGATCGAGACGATTGATTGGCCTCTCACAATCTACGTACATAGACAAAGTGTTAACACGGTTTAACATGCAATGTTCCAAAAGAGGATTATTGCCTTTTAGGCATGGAATCCGCCTTTCCAAGGAGATGTGTCCCAACACTCCTGAAGAAAGAGAACGGATGTCGAGGATACCTTACGCATCTGCTATTGGAAGCATAATGTATGCAATGCTATGTACCAGACCTGATATTGCACATGCTGTAAGCATTACTAGTAGATATCAGTCTGATCCAGGGGAAGAACACTGGATAGCAGTCAAGAATATCCTTAAATACTTACGAAGGACTAAGGATTTATTCTTGATATATGGAGAAGGAGAGTTTAAAGTTGAAGCTTATACTGATTCCGATTTTCAATCGGATCCTAATGACTATAAGTCTACATCTGGGTTTATCTTTACACTCAATGGTGGTGCAGTTAGTTGGAAGAGTTCCAAACAAAGCATAACTGCTGATTCCACCACTGAGGCAGAGTATGTAGCCGCTTCTGAAGCAGCAAAGGAGGCTGCTTGGATGAAGAAGTTCATTTCTGAACTTGGAGTAGTTCCTTCCATTGAGCAGCCGATTACATTGTTTTGCGACAACAATGGGGCAATAGCTCAAGCTAAGGAACCAAGGTGACCTTGGTTCCTTAGCTTGAGCTATTGCCCCATTGTTGTCGCAAAACAATGTAATCGGCTGCTCAATGGAAGGAACTACTCCAAGTTCAGAAATGAACTTCTTCATCCAAGCAGCCTCCTTTGCTGCTTCAGAAGCGGCTACATACTCTGCCTCAGTGGTGGAATCAGCAGTTATGCTTTGTTTGGAACTCTTCCAACTAACTGCACCACCATTGAGTGTAAAGATAAACCCAGATGTAGACTTATAGTCATTAGGATCCGATTGAAAATCGAATCAGTATAAGCTTCAACTTTAAACTCTCCTTCTCCATATATCAAGAATAAATCCTTAGTCCTTCGTAAGTATTTAAGGATATTCTTGACTGCTATCCAGTGTTCTTCCCCTGGATCAGACTGATATCTACTAGTAATGCTTACAGCATGTGCAATATCAGGTCTGGTACATAGCATTGCATACATTATGCTTCCAATAGCAGATGCGTAAGGTATCCTCGACATCCGTTCTCTTTCTTCAGGAGTGTTGGGACACATCTCCTTGGAAAGGCGGATTCCATGCCTAAAAGGCAATAATCCTCTTTTGGAACATTGCATGTTAAACCGTGTTAACACTTTGTCTATGTACGTAGATTGTGAGAGGCCAATCAATCGTCTCGATCTATCTCTATAGATCTTGATGCCTAAAATGTAGGTTGCCTCTCCTAAATCTTTCATGGAGAAATTCTGTGACAAGAATAGTTTGATCGATGATATCATCGGTATATCATTCCCGATCAAAAGTATATCATCGACGTACAGAACTAGAAACACAATTGCGCTCCCACTAAGCTTCTTGTATACACAAGGTTCATCCGGATTTTTGATAAAGCCAAACGATTTGACCACCTCATCAAAACGGATGTTCCAACTTCTGGAGGCTTGTTTGAGTCCATAAATGGATCTCTTAAGCCTACACACCTTTCGACTTTCACCATTGGATTCAAAACCCTGTGGTTGTTCCATATAAATGTCCTCCTCGAGGAAACCATTTAGAAAAGCCGTTTTGACATCCATCTGAAATATCTCATAATCAAGGTGCGCAGCTATAGCCAACATAATCCGAATGGATTTTAGCATGGCTACAGGTGAGAAAGTTTCGTCATAATCGATCCCTTCTTTTTGACGATATCCTTTCGCCACCAACCGTGCTTTATACGTTCCAACTTGACCATCAGCGTTCATCTTCCTCTTGAAGATCCATTTGCAGCCAATTGGTACAATACCATCAGGCAGATCAACTAGAGTCCAAACATCGTTGGAATACATTGAATCCATTTCGGATTTCATGGCTTCTAGCCATTTAGCAGAATCGATGTCCGACATCGCCTCCTCATAGGTGTTAGGGTCACTCGGCTGATCACTATCATTCACAATGAATAGTGACTCAATATCTTCAATCGAGTGTCTATAACGAATAGGTAGATGAGACGTTCTCGCACTCTTCCTAAGAGGTTGTGTATCAGAAGCTCCCACTGAATCAGAGATCGGTGTCTGAACTTGGTTATTTGGTATTTCATAATTTTCTTCTTGTAAGACTATTTTCCGTCCAGCACCACCATCCTGGACGAACTGATTCTCCAGAAAGGAAGCATGCCTACTGACCGAAACCCTTTGATCAGAGTGAAAATAGAAATAATATCCAAGAGTCTCTTTTGGATATCCAATGAAGCGACCTTGTTCAGACCTGGCCTCCAATTTTTCTGTTCTCAGCTTCTTAACGAAAGCTGGACAACCCCAAATCTTAATATGATTAAGACTTGGTTTCCCACCATGCCATATCTCATAAGGCGTAGTTGAAACAGCTTTGGATGGCACTCTGTTCAGTAAATATGCAGCTGTCTCAAGGGCATATCCCCAAAGGGATATAGGCAAATCGGTGTAACTCATCATAGATCGTACCATATCTAATAAAGTACGATTTCTTCTTTCAGATACACCATTATGCTCTGGAGTTGCAGGAGGTGTCCATTGTGATAAAATGCCATTATCTTTAAGATAATTCAAGAATTCGGTACTAAGGTATTCACCTCCTCGATCGGATCGAAGAGCCTTAATACTCTTTCCTGTTTGTTTCTCAACTTCAGACCTGAATTCTTTGAACTTTTCAAAAGATTCGGACTTATACTTCATTAAGTACAAATACCCAAACCGTGAATGATCATCGGTAAAGGTAATGAAGTAAGAATAACCACCTCTAGCAGTTTCATTAATTGGTCCACATACATCTGTATGTATCAATCCCAGTATGTCAGCAGCTCGCGCACTATGTCCTACAAAGGGCGCTTTGGTCATTTTTCCCAGAAGACATGCATCACAAGTCGAGTATGGTTCAAAACCAATTGGATTAATATATCCATTATTACTCAACTTGTTGATTCTGTCTTCTCCAATATGACCTAATCGGAGATGCCAAACATACTTTGGATTTGGACTATCTCTAGAGCGTTTAGTTATGGCATTTACATTATGATTATTTTGCTTATTGACATTGGTAATCGCATTACCAGACATCGTAATGGTATAAAGATTATTGGTTAATAAGCCAGAACCAACACACGTTCTATTATAATAAATAGAACATACATCATCTATAAAAGAAAATTCATAATTCTCTTTACCCAAACGAGGTATAGAGATGATGTTCCGAACAGCATTCTCATAATGCAAACAATTCTTTAAAACCAAAATATGTCCAGAAGGCAAACATAAACGAAAAGTCCCTATAGCTATTGCAGCAACTCTTGCTCCATTTGCAAATGTCAGGACAATCTCATTTCGCCCCAGCATCCTGCTTATTTCCAGATTCTGCAAAGACATACAAATATGTGAGGTTGCAGCAGAATCTAGAATCCATAAGCTGGATTCAGCACTAACCATCATGTTAGTTTCAATAAGCATAGACACCATACCTTCGCAAGGTTGGTTCTTAGGCTTGACCTTCAAGCTTGCAAGGTACTTCTTACAATTCCTCCTCCAATGCCCCATGACACCACAATAATGACATTTCCCTTTTTCAACCTTGGGCTTTGGATGCACAGCAGCTTTCACAGGCTTCTTCCATTTCTTCTTCTTCAAAATAGTCTTACTCTTTGAAGAAGAAGCCTTAGCCATAGCTACCATATGAGGCCTCGTGTTGTGCATTTCCTTCTCATAAACTACCAACATGCTATGTAACTCAGCAAGAGTTTTCTCCATCTTATGCATGTGAAAGTTTTGGACAAAACCAGAGAAGGAATCGGGTAAAGATTGGAGGATCAAATCCACAGCTAAGTCATTGTCCATAACAAGATTCAGCCTTGCCAATTCTTCTATGTGCCAGATCATTTTCAAAACATGATCATTAACTGATGATCCCTCAGCCATCCTCATGCGATACAATGCCTTAGATATCTCATATCTAGAGGTTCGACCATTTTCATCAAAGAATTCCTTTAAGTGCAAAATGATCGACCTAGCATCTTCCATAGCTTCATACTTCTTTTGAAATTCATTATTCATCGAAGCAAGCATATATGACCTAACCTTTAAGTCATCATCACGCCACTTATCATAAGTGACACGTTCCTCTTGGGTCCCACCCTCAGGAAAAGAGGTTGGCATCTTTTCATCAAGCACATACCCGAGTTTTTCTGAATTGAGAACAATTCTCAGATTCCTCACCCAGTCGGTGAAATTGGGTCCAGTCAAACAATTCTTGTCAAGTATCGAAGCAAGCGGGTTTGAGTTTACCATTTTTCAGAGTAATAAATATCTGTGCAGAAAATAAATTGTTAGTCGTTGTCTTTCAAAATAACTATTTCATTTTGGCCTTTAAATGAAATAGATCCTCCCACCAAATTTATATTCGGATCCCATACTCCTTAAAATGGGAAACGGCAATCTTTGTTGGGTAAAGACTACTAGTGGGGATTGGAGTCTCACCAGCTCATAGTTCACCTCACCTAGCAGTTATTGGTGTTCCATGAACTTGGTGAGTGAATCAACTTATTCAACGCATCACATGCGAGTCCCAATCATAACTTCGGCCTCTAGACCATGAAAGTCTCACCTGACAGTTATTGACTTTATGATCATAGTTAAGTCTAAACCATCGTCTCATGCAAGTATTGAAAACGCAAACGACCCCTCACCTAACAGTTATTGGAAATCGTTCGGCTTCAACCCCACAACATCATATGTTTAATGAAATGGTCCATTATTATGAATGACAATTGACCCCTATGTATCCATAGCCGGTCAATCAATCACTATAATATAGGATCAAACCACGACAATGGATAGGCCACGAGTCCAAAACCCGTTACGACTTAATATTATTTTAAAGGAGGTTTGGGTCATTATTAAAGGTCTCACTTTGCACATTAACCGGTTTAACATGCTCACATAAACATAATAAATAAATAGATGTCAAACGCATAAACATCTATCCTATGTGGTGATCATGGAATTATGGTTTAATGAGTCTCGAGCCAAAGAGACCACATTTAACCATTTTTAATATTTTAATAATGGAGAGCCGCTTTTCATTTCTTCTTGGTTCCTCGAACTCTTCGCGAACCGGGCCCATAGAGCTCTCCGGTTTAACGGCTCCTCCACGTAATCCTCGTAGCATTTACATCAACAATTGACTATGCTAAATACGCTAAAAATAAAATATTACATAAAATAAAAGAAGGACGCAGCCTCCATTTTAATAATTACAACCCGAAAAACACCTGTAATAATCATCCATTCATTCATACAACAATCACATTGATTAGGGATTTTTCCATGATCACCACCCTTCCATGTAAACAATAAATTCATAATTTAATGTTTCGAAAGGCACAATAAAATTCTGCGATGAATCAAATTCATGGTTGAGCAAAGCTAGCCGCATTAAGAAATCAACGCTAGCGAAACAAATTTCACGTGCGTAATTCTAAGCGGTAGAGCATTGTCACCTCTAGATTTACTACCGTAAATCATTTTGCAGAATTCATACGTAAAATAAAATAACTACAGATTTTTGATTCAAAATTGATTTGGTTCCAATTTTTCTGCTCAGTTGATCAAATTTATCATATAAAATAATCAACTTCTATAGGCCACGTAAGAGCGAACAATTCACTAAAATCAAATTGGCCATGAGAACGCAAAAATTACTACGAACCTAAATCAATTAAACGCACGAGAACGCCTAAGGATTGGCTCTGATACCACTGTTGGGATTCACGTAACATGCATAGGCAAAAATAATAATAAACGCAGCGGAAATAAAATACCCATACATGTATCTCCAGAGGCGTTGTTCGTGCGTTTCAATCAAAAATCGAATTAAACGAAGAGAGTTATACGGATTACCTCTTGTAGCGTGCTTGAAACGGGTTGGTCCAAATGTTCTTCGGTACAAGTCCCACAAGCGTCGGACCTCTAGTTCAGACACACCACCAATCGTACGACGAACGGAAGAAAGACGACGCGGAAAAACTCCACACTTGATTGTGCTAGCAATCTCGTGATGAAAAACTCTCCACGTACTTGATTTTCGGTCACCGCAAGAACAAAACCGTAGAGAGAATTTTTCTGGTTTTTCTCTCTAATTTTCTCACGGGCACGCTCTCAAAATTTTACGCACCTCTCTTCTTTTTCTGCAACTTTTGCAGATTAAAACTTGAAACACGCATTACGCGCACGATCAGGACGGTTACTGATCGTGCGCGTTGTGCATTTTAAGCACAAAGCACGATCAGTAACGTCGTGCAGGAATAAGTCAACAAAATGCTGACCGTGGTCCACGTTCAACAATTGATGCACTACTTTTTCTTTTTGTTTGTTTCCTTTTTTTTTTTTTTTTATATTATATTATAAAGAAACCTCATGGTCAGCACAAATTTGTGCTGACCATGTCTTGCGTGCACACATAATATGTGCAACATATATAAATATATATATAAATATATTCATAAATTATATCTATATATAATTTAATAAAAACAAGATAGTGCACCACATGCGTGTATTTTGGATACATCAATATGTGTCCATTTTAAGAGTGCGTGCGCATCGTATGCACGTACGTCCATGACCAAAATTAAGAATCAAATTAAATCCAATTTAATTTAATTTCAATCCGACAAATTCGATAGTCGTGATTGCAACATATTTGCAATATCATATTTTCCGTTCAACATCGTCATGTATTGGTTAAGGTGTGTGACATCCCTAGGTTCATCACTGAGCTGGCAGTAAGACAAGTACTAACACATTAGTACTTCCAAGAGAATTGATTGTCCCGATCAACTACTAGGTCCTACAAGCCACGAGTGACATCTAGCAATATGTCATGGCTACCCAGACAGTGTGAATATTTTAAGAACATAATGAACCTGTCAGCTCCAGTTACAGTGTAATTCAATCCCTCCGTCTTACTATGTCCCGATCGAACAAAGGCCATGGAATATTTGTCAAGCCACCAATTCGATCATATGCACAAATCTAATTTACATGCATTTGTACGAGACATAAACATTTTATTCTCGATTACAACCCCGGCCGAGGATTTCAATGCATTGTCATAACTAGATCGCATAGGACATCATACCTTGCATGTAACAAGGAGACAGATTCCATTTTGCGCACACGTGTGACTTCGTATGTGCACGAACTATAACCATTAAGTACAGAGACGGATCAGCGAACCGCCAATATGCGCACTTATGAACTATAGCCATCCAACGTACAAGTCAACACTGTGCCTCAGGTCTAAGGATTATTTACACAAGACTTGAGCATGAACGATTAGACATTGACCACGCTAAAAGCTTCCATGTCGCTAATCGTTAAATGTGTGTCACGTTCAGTGAACTTGTCTGACACAAGCACCTGTGTTCCAATTCGGGCATCGCAATACCTAATGACTCGTGACTCGTCATTCCTTTAAGTATCCAATACTTAAAAGCGAAATTAAGAACACATCGGTCTCAACAGGATCATTAATATCCACTCAATGATCCATCGACCGAGAACAGTTTAAAGATTCAGTCTAACTATGAACCTGCCACACATATTCTTGACGTCTCAAGAATAGGTCTAGTCACAACTGATCTTATGGAATTTATTCATATATAATTGGACAAATGAACAAATATGTCTTTGCCATTAATTTAATAATAAATTGAAATACAACCGAAATCCCTAATATGTAACTATTACATAGTTGCTTTAGGGCATATATCTAACAAAGAATAGGTGTTAGGTCGAGTACTGACCTACACAAGAGCTTCCAAGCCGAAGTTTGGGACATGCCGTGGGAGAATTTTCGGCGTCTCGTGAAGATGGATCATATTAGGCAAGCTGACACAACAAATATGCAGATAATCCTTTTCTTTTTTCTTGGAGGTTGTGCATAGAAATATTCAAAAGATTTGATCTTTGACGGCGGAGGGCCAGCGGATTTGAGGCATATTACTTTGGTGATGCCCATTTGATGAAAACTCAGACCGTAATGGACACTCTTCATTGTTCTGCATCTCAGCAGCACCATGGCGATATCGTTGTCGGTCGCTGCTCGACGGCCACCACCCTTAGGCAACAACTACTTGGTAATCACGGCTCTCTGGTGATTCCTCTCTCTCCCAGCCCTGATCTTTGATCCGAATGTGTGCGACCGCCCAAGACGGTTGTCGTGGCTGTAGTCCGAATTATGGCCAAATTTTACTCCCACTTCAACGCCCTTTCCGTAGTTTCTTGTCCTCTATCGCACCGATGGTCTCAAAAGACCACCGCAGCAAAGGCAAACACCACCCTCACGATGGTCACCGTAGTGACACAACCACCACAATGGCGATCATGTGTAATCATATTCTGTCTTATCCTATTCAACTATATTGACTATACTCGCTATCGACTGGAGTACCTAGATAGATCCAGATATTGGCTGCATTATTTAAATGGATCCAGATAAGATGAATCGAACTACTCGATCCCAGTGCAACTATAGGAAGAGTTGTAAAGTTATACAACTAGCTAGGGCTAAACAGTATACATGAGTGTGTGCGTATCTTTTTCTTCTGGTTTATTTACGGGTTTGAATTCGATTGGCATAGCTTGAATACCTCGTTCAAGAACCATCATCCTCAATTTCCTGTGGACTTGCAATGCAAAGCCAGTAAATGTTGAGTGGTCTTGAGCCTCTTTCACCCCAAAAGCTAGCTTAAAGGTTAAGCCTTACAACCCGTATCTCTTCTATGTAACTATTGGGTCCAGACTTGTTGGTAACCTAGACTCTGATATCAGTGTTGGGTGGTCTTGGGCTTCTCTCATTTCAAAGCTAGCTCAAAGGTTAAAGCTTTCCCTCACACTTATAAATCAACCACTAGCCTCTTCCACAACCGATGTGGGACAACACCAACAATCCCCCCCAACACATCGGGCCATGGGTTAGAGGTAGGGACAACCTATATCTCTCCTGTGTAACTATTGGATCCAGACTTATTGATAACATGGGCTCTGATACCAGTTATCACGAACCGAGGATCGATCTATCAATACCACGATCCACGCGGCCTTATGATACGATCCCAAGTCAGCCTACACGATCTAGAAGCATAATTCAAGCCTTTTCTCCTTGTTTTTTTCATTGAACAAGCTTTCTTTAACCATATTCATAGAAGGCACACCACAAAAAGCCAAATTATTTAACACCACGACCAATGTGTCCCAACTGCAAAAAAACCTATGTGCTCGCATGTTCGATCGGCATCTCGTTTCATGGGTTGTAGTATAGGACAAAGGAGCTCGTACACACCTCTCCTCAAAAGGATAGATGGGGCAATTTCTTTTGCTAGAAGATTTTTGACAGAACAGATAGGGTTGCATAGGAGAGAATGAATAAATAGAATATGAAAGCAAGTTTTACATGAAGAAAATTTGACGAACGTTCTATTCGATATGGATGGGAAATGTTGATGTTGAATAATGATTATCTTGCAAACAAATGAATAATTGAAAAAAAATGCATGTTATATTCTATGATGTTTAATGTAGGTTTATTTTTTAACGAATAAGGATAAGAGTATATATACGCATTTTATTGGATAATTATTGGGTCCACCGCCAATGTAATAGCATCTTTACACACTAAAACTTGAATGATTGACTCGTATATTTGTAGAAAATGACGTAAATGAATTCTTCACGTGTCAGTTAGATGAGCCTTTGACAAAATAGTGTATCGGCAAAGAGATCGATGTACAAATCGAAAGTTAAATCTTCGAGCCGTTTAATAACGTATTATTTGTATTTTTTTTCCATGAATTTCCTAACTAGTATCGACGTGGATCACTATGCCTTTCGCCTTGG
>JAGVVM010002506.1:0-25677 GCA_019149425.1 Psidium friedrichsthalianum
GGTGGCGGGGTGCGGCCCTTAAGGTTAATATGAGCGGCCGACGTTGACATTTGAACGCAAAATCTACTAAATCGCAATTGAGCTCGTAACCACTGAGTCAACCTTCAGAGGTTCCCTCTTTTATACGTTTAGTGGAATCTGTCTTTCATGCTGGTGGAGTTTTAGGAAGGCGGGTATCTTAGATGATGACTTTTAATGCATTTGCAATTTGAAGGGAACAAGATCGATTCAATATTTGTTTCCCTGATTAAATCAAGGGTGGGAAGCTGGTTTCCCATAAAGGACGAAAGCTACTCTTTGCGGTCAGGCAACAACTTGGCCTGCTTGCACACCAGGTCTCAGTCATCAACAGTGTCAAGCTGTCTAAATTCAGTTCTTACTGCTTTCGTGCGGTGCTTTTGGTCTCTCTCTTGACAGAGAAACGCTCTTGCTGAAAGGTTTAAAGGAATGCACGGAATGGCTCCGTCTACAGGAGATTCCCCGGTAAATGAGAGAGCCATCCATCAACAGTCTTTTAGATTCGAGCGGTTGGTTGGGACGTTAAGATCAGATTACGGAATAGGTAATGAGTATTACTTCCATATAGAATATGGCCAGCTTATACGAAGATTAGACACAGACTTCCACGACGTCGTTTTTTCCCCTCGAATTGCGCGACACGCATCGTCAAGTTCGAGGGATCCCGACGCTGCTGTCCCAAACAACGTTCGTCTTCCTCGAGAAGAATCTCAGGCGGGAGGTAAGGAAGAAGAGAGAAACCGCCATTGTCGACAGCTCTGAGGGGAAGGCTTCAAAGGAAGCTCCTCCGTCGGCTGCATGTCCGCCGCGTGTCCCGTCCTGATCTTATCCCCCCTCCTTCTTCCCTAATGCAGTTCAATTTTCACGTGAAGAGAGAGAGAGAGGACTGGACTGGAATCATCGTCCTTGTTCCTCTCTCTCCTCTCTCTCTCTGAAGTGAACTGCCGTATACGGTCTTCTCTTCCTAGCTTCGACTGTCGCGGCCAACTTTTCCATGTGGGATGCTTTGTCAGGGAACTGTTTATAGAGCTTGTTCGAGAGGCATAATTAAAATAATAATAAAAAAACAAAAGTTTATTTGAGTGATAATTTTCAAAACTATTGTTTTAAGTGCCAAAATATTTTTAATCACGTCCATCCAAGTGCCATGACATAGCACTTGTGGTGTGAGCATTTTTATTTTTTCAATTATGGCATTCAAATGTTGATTAAAAAAATTATACAGCAATCAAATGATCAGAAAAAAAAGTTATGGAATTAAGTTGGCGTTGTGCATTAAGTCATGGCATTCGAGTGATCGAAACAAAAAGTCATCGAACGCCGTGCGAAAATTCAACGGAGAATCGTGAGGGCCACATTGTCGGTCAACATAGATTATGGACGAAGTTTCATGAACACTTTCATGCGTCGTTGTCTTAGCTTAGGTGTTGTCCAACTTTTCATCTCGAATCCCTTCACTTAAGTTTCTACGTCCCTCAATTCGATGGCTACTCGAGATCGGCTCATCTGATTTCGAGTCAACCTCGAGCTACTCGAGCGTCTCTAGTCGAGTCGAGCTCAAACTCGCGAATACTCAGCTCGACGCGTCTTGTAATCCTAATGAATCTAACATGGTCAAGTTTCTACTTTTTCCCGACATATCTTTAATTGAAAAAAAAAATGATAGGAATAGCCTCGAAATTATGTGATATGTCACATCGCTCGAGTGTGTTTTTTTTTTTTTGAAGATCTAGCCCACACTAGACTTCTTCACTAGATCGATCATAATTCAATCGAGTTCGAGCTAGGGTATCTCGAATTTCTAATCGAGTCGAGCCGAGTTCGAGCAATTCGATCAAGCTCAAGTCAAATTTCGAGTCTCGAGTACACGAATCGAGTCAAGTTAAAACTTGGATTAATCAATCATGTACAACCGTCATCGAGATCGAGATCGAGAGAGAGAGATGGGGATTGATTGTGGGGGAAGGAGTAGGTGCGGTGAAGTGGAGTGGAGTCACGAGAACTTGGCTTGGTCGTTTTGCTTTCAGCCCAATAAAGAAAAGAAAAGAGAAGTTATTCCCTTTAATTTCAAAGTCTCTTCCATCTTCCTCATGGGCAATGCACAAATTCAAATCTCTCTCTCTCTCTCTCTCTTTTTCTCTCTCTAGGGTTTCGCTAGCCAATAAATTTTTCAAAGCCACCACGGAGAATCAATTTCTCACGTTACCCATTGATTCTTACTCGGTTGACCTTTCATCAATGGAGTTTTCCTTTTCTTTTCTTTTTTCTTTTTCTTTTCACAAAGCTAATGGGCATCGTTTAGACACCTGAAAATGACAAAAAAAAAAAAAAAAAGGCATCCGCCCTTTTGAGAGAGTCGCCGGACTTCGCGAGGCAACGATCATATCAAGCAAGAGATGTGGAGTTTAGCCCTCCGATGTTATGAACATTTTGTCCGCCAAATTGTGGCTAGCATAGGCTTGGCATCGGGCGAGGTCGGCTTTGGCAATTTGCGACCACGCCGACGTGGAGAAAGAAGAAGCAGAGGCGGTTAGATCACGGCCCTGGAATAATCAGGGTGCGAAGAGCTTGGCAAACGCGCGGCACAGGCGGCCGGCACATACATGCGGGGAGCGATTAGCATACGTGGTATAGTCTAGTTAAGGTCCGAGAAAAGTGTGGGAACGGTTATTTTCCGCTTCGTCCTTAATATATATAGGAGGGATGGAATTCAGGGGTCGAACACATAGGAGAAGCATATTGTAGCACGCATAGAGGTGGTGGCCTAGCATGATGCTAAACTTGTCACCAAAAATTGATACCGGGTCGTATGTGGCCTAGGCTCGAAACGCAAAGGACACCCCCCCAAATCTTGCGAAACACATTCAGAACATGGGGAACAAATCTTAAAACTTGGAAGTAGGATCCTAGAGGCTGATGATTTTGAGAGGATGTCTCGGGGGGAGAAGAAGAAGAAGGACAAGCCGTCTAAGATGATTCCGGCCCGACATGCACGGAAATCGGCCGATGCCGACTCCAAAGATTAAGGAGCGAGGAAGAAGACCGAAATTTGTTTAACGAGCAATGAGGCACGCGGTAGTCACCTTCTGTGGTGCAACGACAAAAGTATAGAAGCTAGATTGGATTTGGAGAACACGCGCACTCGACCAAATTACAAGATTTTGACAAGTTCGAGCTTCATCAAGGAGTCTTCCTCGATGGGGACCAACATCCATTCAACGAAATTTAGGTCGATTCGTATAGTTGAATGTTTG
Source organism: Psidium friedrichsthalianum (assembly GCA_019149425.1). Classification (NCBI taxonomy): domain Eukaryota; kingdom Viridiplantae; phylum Streptophyta; class Magnoliopsida; order Myrtales; family Myrtaceae; genus Psidium; species Psidium friedrichsthalianum. The sequence continues at coordinate 3,273 of JAGVVM010002506.1, forward strand.
TGTCAAGCAATATGGTAAAATAGTATAGTTTTTGCTCATGAAAGAAGTTTCTCGTTGCCATGTCCCAAACCTATTGTACGGCGGCCAATGAAGTCTTAAACCTTTCAATTATGTCGATTCGGTCCTTAACCTTTTGCCAACTTGCTAATTCAGTCCTAAACCTTTCAATTATGCTGTTTTAGTCCTAAATATTTTAATGATTTGCCGAAATAGTCCTCAACCTTTTAACGAATTGCCAATTTAGTCTTTCCGGCCAATTACTCAAATAATAGATTCAAGATTAAAATGGCAAATCTTTAAAAGATCTTGGACTAAATTAACACAATGGAAAGGTTTAGGAATAAACCGATAAGCAATCAAAAGGTTTAGGATTAAATTGAAACAATCGATGTTTTATGACTGAAATAGCTGTCGTATTGGTATTTTCTTCAATTTAAAAGGAAAATTTCAATTAAAAAAAAAATAGAACAGGCTTACCAAAACGAACCATCTTCCAAATTCCAATGCTCGACCGATTTGAATAAGTATTTTATTGCAACTTTCGTAATTTAATCAACTGTCCTTGCGAGAACACTTATTCCTCGTATAATCAATGCAATCTAAATCATTCTTCGACATACGGATTAGTGTCGGCTAGAGTCTTGTCCCAGCTGAATATGAGATTGAGACTTGCATAGCCGTTGACCTATAGGTGCGATTTTGGCCGACCGTGGGCACATATCGAAATTGTTTTAGTTTTCTTGAGAAATATGGGAAAAAAATATTAGTATTTGTTGATAAAATATTTAAATATTAAATTACATATTTATTGAACAGCTTAATTTTCTAGAATAGCTATTAATGGCATGATAAGATTTCATTGAGTTTGAAATCTTGCAAGCCCCACTATTTGCCAACGGAAATTTCAAGCTTATAGAATATTTAAGTATTAAGCCATACCTTCATCCGACAGCTTAAATTTTGAGAACAGTGAACAAACAAAATTTCACATTTATAAATCTAAAAAAATTTGGGTTTGTAGTATCCAAATAAGTGAAATTTCAAATGACACACATCAACATTGAAGCAAAGGGTTGGAAGCATAATGTTGTTGCCATTTCAAAGAGAGTCATGAGTTATGCAATATCGATAGGCAAGCCAATGCTTTATTCCTATTTATAATCTCGAGTCTCTTCTATAATTTACAATCATCAATAGAAATTGGGTAAAATTTATTTGTGAAATCTTCCTTTTGTTGATGTTCATCGGTATGATTTATTATAAGTAATATGTAATGCTTGCTTCACAACTATTGAGGAAAAACTTAGAAATTAGGGATAATTGCAGCAGCCCATACCAAGATTGCACTCCGATATCAAATACCATCCCCACTTTTGGATAGCTGAAAATGTACATTTTGGATTTCGTAATTTCATATTAAATTTCACCATGAAAATCGCTATTTATTTAAAAACTCGCTATTTTTCTTTCTAAATAGCCTTGCCCAAAAAATCAATCCAAAAATCCAAACGTCTATAAACTATTGCCAACCTCGATAGTTAGCTTTAACCTGGCTCGACTAGATCGTGGACAGAGAGACTGCCATGGCGTGATGCAAGAGAGTGTGTTCGAAGATAAATAAGTCTTTTCAATTCGTAAAAAAAGGATATAAATGAGATATTTTTAAAGGATGAGAAAATAATTTTGATAAGTAAGTGGAAATTTTGAGATGGGTTTTTACAAATCGACTTTGATATTAAAAAAATCTTTCGGACAACTGTGAGAATAATAATGTGTTGCGAATTACAAATTCTTTAAAAAAATAAACCTCATAATTATTTTTTATTAATTATTAATTATTCTTTGAAGATCAAAATAGACCGTTTGCATAACAGTCACAAAAAAAAAAAAAAAGAGTTACATAATTGATTATCTTTCCAAATTTTCCTAAATTCAACTCTCACAAAATAACGGCTCGCCAGACCAGAACGACGAGACAAGCTGTCGGGACGGAGGGCGGAGGAACAGAGTAATAACGACAACATCGGGAGGGTAAATCTGTCCACAAGAAAATCTCGGGAGGAGAAGAGGGACTCTCCATCAGAAACAAAGCCGTAGCTTCCCTTCTTACCAGTTTCATCGTCATCAGCGACAACAACAGAGAAGAGAGAGAAGCGCAGACAGATAACCGTCAAGCATCACCGTCTCCACTCATTTTTTCACACTCTTCGCTTAAAACGAAAAGCGACTGGCAAAAACCCTACCACCCTTTTCACTGCTACTTCTTCTGCTGCTTCTCTCCTCTCTCTCTGTTTCTCTGTGAGCAGAAGAAGAGAGATGGTTCTGGGTCCCAACGGCGTCGTCTGGATGGAGAACGTGGGCGAGGAAGACGAAGTTTCTTGGAACAGAGACGCCGCCGCGCACCACCACCACCACGACGGCAACGGCGAGGAAGCGGCGCAGCACAAGGAAGGCGACATCGCCATGGGAGGAGCTTCCCTCCCCACCTTCAAGTCCATGCTCGAACCTGACTGGTCCTACTTCAACACCAACCCATCTCATCATTCCCAACAGCAGCAGCTCCAGCAGCTTCAACCCACTCCAGAGATGACCGACCTGTCCTTCTCCTCTGCCCCGATCCCGAGAACGCCCTCCTCCTCAACCACCACCCCCACCCGCTCGATTCCTCCTCCTCCTGCTCGCCGTCGCAGGCCTTCCTCCTCGACCCCTCGCAGCCCCACCAGCCCTTCCTGCCACCCAAGCACTGCTTCTCCTCCCTCCTCAACGTCGCCTGGAACAATTCCTTCGACAATGGCTTCGATTTGGGCTGCGACGCCGCCGGGCTTTTTTGGCTCGGTGCAGGGCAATCAGACCTCGAGCGCGCCGCTTCTGATGGGCGGCTCTGACCTGGGCTCCGGGTCTGAGCTGCTGCCCGTGCCGACTCGGCTCGTCCCGCTCGCTGAAAACTCAGCCCAATTGCCAGGCGGCGGGTTCGGGCTGACCGGGTTTGAGGGCTTTGAAAGCCCCGGCAACCCACTGTTCGCAAACAGGTCTACCAAGGTCCTAAGGCCTCTTGAGGTTTTCCCCCAGACGGGTGCTCAGCCCACTCTGTTTCAGAAGAGAGCTGCCCTGAGAAATGGTCCCGGCGGTAATGGCGGCGGGGCTGAGAAATTGGGTAATTTGGAGATCTCGGTGTCAAGGTTTGCCGAATTGGACAAGAAGAAGAAGAGGATTGATGAGGGTTACAATGACGAATTGAGCATTGACGGGTCTGGTTTGAATTATGACACGGACGAGGGTAATGAGAGTGGGAAGGCTGCTGAGGACTCGAAGCACGATGGGTGCAATTCGAATGCAAACAGCACGGTCACAGTCGGCGATCAGAAGGGAAAGAAGAAGGGGCTGCCGGCGAAGAATCTGATGGCTGAGCGGCGCCGGAGGAAGAAGCTGAATGATAGGCTGTACATGCTTAGGTCGGTCGTTCCCAAGATCAGCAAGGTGGGAAGTTTCTCTGAGAAAGTTGCAATTTTTTTCTAGAAAGTTTCTCTTTGTGAGTGTTTTATTGATTAAAAGGGTGTTATTTGCATGTTTGTAGCCTGATCGTCCTTCGAGTGGGTTATGTTAGCTATATAAAACCTGTGTCTTGTCTGAGATTGCTTTTCATATTTTAGTGTCTGATCTTGTGTTGCCATGATCTCTTATGTGGGCCATCTCTGCCTATTACACAGAGAAGTAGCCATAATGGCCCTTTACTTCACTAACATTTTAGTTGTGGATCCTCAGAAGAGTTTTTCGAGCTCTTGTGAACCTCTTGGATCTTCTTATACCAGTGCTACCCTAAAGAAAGCCGGTGGATAGAGTCTGACTGTCCGGCCACAGATTTTGAAATGATAGATGAGAAATAGATTCGATGTGCGTTAGGATAGGATATAAGAACTTTGTGCACTTATGAAAGAAGACTCATGTTATACTTTCCAAAATTCTGCCATGGTAACTTCTGATGATCTGAATTATGTCTGGCAGATGGATAGAGCTTCAATTCTTGGGGATGCTATTGACTACTTGAAGGAGCTTCTGCAGAGGATCAATGATCTCCATAACGAGCTGGAGTCGACCCCACCTGGATCCATGTTGCCCCCTTCAACAAATTTTCATCCGTTGACACCGACTCCGCCCACCCTCCCTTGCCGTGTGAAGGAAGAACTGTGCCCGAGCTCCTTGCCGAGTCCTAAAGGCCAGCCTGCAAGAGTAAATTTCTATCATCTGATTATGTTCGCTGTTAATCTTGATGTTTTACTTCTGTTGTATCTTGCGCTAAGCTTTCTACAAAACTGGAGTCTTGGGTGTTTGGTGCATTCATAAGCTTTGGGTTTCAGAGGAGTGAATTTCTGAAATATGATTATCATCACATAATTATTTTATCCTTCGCATTAAGCAGGTTGGGAAAATAGTAATTAAGTGATCCTTGCGACTGACACAAGTTGCAGAGAATACTAAGTCGATGACAGTCCTCTTTGTTTTCTTCTTTAAGTCGAAGATTGCTTCAGCACTCAAGTTGGGTATACTCCGACTTTTGTGAGAGACCTTAATCTGTTTTGCCAATCAAATGTTGATTTCATTACTTCTCTAGATTTTGAACCTGCTTTCAAATGGTTTATAAGAGATTAGACATCCAAGATCGGTCTTGACGATCATTTCTTTTATTTATCTTATAGCACCAAATTCCTTTTGCATATGTAATTTCTTCCTTTAAAGTTGAAAGCAAAACAAGAATGCACAGATTTGGGTATGAATTGTTAAGATCTACTTTAAAGCATTTAACTGGCGTCAATACCTAAGTCTAGCCTTGGATTCACAAAGTAAAATGTCCTCCCTTTTCCACAACCAAATTATTGTTCACATCAATCGAATAATCTCTTTTACATATTCCAAGTACATTACAATTTCTAGTCTCTGCATAAGCACCCTGTTTTGCCTTTTGCAGGTGGAGGTTAGAGTTAGGGAAGGGAGAGCAGTGAACATCCACATGTTTTGTGCACGCAGACCAGGACTCTTGCTCTCCACCATGAGGGCTCTAGACAACCTCGGGTTGGACATTCAACAGGCTGTCATCAGCTGTTTCAACGGATTCGCTTTGGACGTTTTCCGAGCTGAGGTGCGTTTCGTTCTCTTTTTCTTGTCCTAAGGGTAGTTCGACTCAGCACGCAAACTATGCTGCGCTAGCTTTTGCTAGAGGTACTGAACTCGTGTTCCTGCCATGCGCCTTTCGTTCTTGCTGATGGGCTAGTGTTTTGATGGCTAACTGAAACATAAATGAAGATAATGCACATCATTAAAAAAAAAATGATGCACGGTAATACACAAGAAAACCAGAATAAACAATAACTCGTATTAGCATTAATTTGAATGAAATGGCTGGAACAAATTAACCGAAGAAATTGACACGATGGCTTTAAAGATACTACCATCTATGCATCTCTATTTGGCAATCTGTCGACTTGTTCTCTTTCACAAGATGATACCAAATTATATGCATTTTCTGACGAAATTCTTTAAATGCACCAGCATAAGGTGAAGCATCGTACCTCATGATGCTTGCCTTCTTTGTCACTCGTCCTCTATTAATCATTTCTCCAATTTCGGTGTGTCCCATGTCTCAGCAATGTAGGGAAGGTCAAGATGTCCTCCCAGAACAGATAAAGGCTGTCCTCTTAGATTCAGCTGGCTTCCATGGGATGGTGTGACCCGAGGGGCGTAGATTAACTGAAGCGAAGCTGGCGCTAACCCTAGTTTCCGTTTGAAATATTTAGTCTCTTTAAATTGTAAATGCTGCCTTCTCTGGTATGCCGAAGCAGAAAGTAGGTTAGCTAGTTTAATGTCGCGATGTCGAGGTTGAATTACTTGCTTACCTGAATGGGATTTACTTCCATGAGCAGGCCTGTAGAGAGCAAGATGATGTTCTTGAGTTTCCAGTTCCAAAGAAATTTGCTCTCCCTTTTTCTTTTCAGTTTGATTTCTTTCTTATTGGTGGTTACAGTTCATGTGCTTGTGCTATATTTAGATGCATTTCTCCTTTCACTTAAGGTGATGAGGATGCTGTGGAATGTGATGGCAATGGGTTTTAGCGGCTGCACTTTGACCTCAGATGAACTGTGAAACTTTGGAGGCACGAGAGTACAAGTATGCATGCTAATTGCCAGCTGCCTAGCAAAAGCAGGGTGCGATTTTTGTTGGCGGTGCTAATGGAGGAAGGTGGACACTTTTGGTCCTCCAAACCTACATTGTTTGCGTAATTGGGTCCTCGCTTTTATTGTCCATCTTTGTAATTCTTTCCATTTTGTGCAGCGTCCGTTACTAGCACTATTGAATTGGTGACGTGGCATTATTGATGTGGCGAAAAATGACATGAGGCGCCAAGTTCGCGCCTCAAAAGCTGACTAGGAAAAAAAAAATTCTAAGAGAGAGATGAATCACCATCGCCTAATCGCACGGGTTGTCGTTCGTGTTCTTGCTAGGGTCGTGCGATTCTTTGCTAGGGCACTGTGCACTTACATGCGATGGTTTGGTGACCTTCATCAGCCATTAATGAATCTATCAAAATGAGTGATAAATTCATTTCTTAATCTATATATGATGGGTTGAGTTGTTATATTAATTAGTTATATATCTCGTGTTCACTCGTTTCGCACTCGTACCTTAGTTTGGGTATGGATTTACCAGAATGGATTAAGTATGAAAGTGTTTTAGGAATATGTGTGAGGTCTAATATGAGTCACTAGATTAACATTTCAATAAATTGATCATGAACGGGTTAAGTGAATCTATTTGGGTTAGATCATTTATGATCCAATCCAAATTTGACTTGACTCACTTGTTTGACGGATATCTAGCGATCATGGGAAAATGCAACCATGCTCGCGTGCATACACTTTCTTGATCTGGCTAGGGTCATTGTAGGCGGCCAGGAAATGGATTTGCGCCACCGTTAAAAGGTTATATGCATGCATGCATTCTCTTCTTCTGGGTGGACTCTCGAAAGGTTACGTGCCCACTTAAAGGAAGCTATTGATAATCTATCTGCATGAAACATTGACACCATAAAACTGCCATGGAACTGATGAAGAAATGTCAAAGACTATCTATCTTTTTAAGATTGTTCATCAAAAGCCTAAAACCTAAAGCAATGTGATGCAAAACCAAGCTATGAATTTATTTATTTATTTATTTTATCAGAAGCTATGGATCTTTTAAAGATCCAACTATATCACTCTTTTCCTTACTCTGAATGTCTCCTTAAATCTAAATGTCCTAGTGTTAGTCCTCATGTATCGCTTACAGGAAAATGGCGAAATGTCACAACAAATGTCAATCCTGTATAAGTTGAGTATATATGGTTGTAGGCTTTGAGATCTCATTGATTGCTTGAGTTTCATAAACAATCAATTACATTATGGATGGAACTACGAGTTAATTTTAGAACGGTTGAAAAAGAATAATTGAAATTTGATAAATCGTTAAAAACTTATATATAATATGTAAAATTCGGAAATCTTCAAAGTGTTCTATATCAAATAACAGCCAAATGGCGAGCCCCAAAATTTGGGAAAAATTCTAAAAAGGATCCCTTGAAAGTATTAATGACTCCCGGTATGATTTGCTCTAATTATACTAATAGATAGCTAGATATTTGGAGTTCTTTATTTTATGGTGGTAAAATTAAAATAGATCAAAACTTCAAGGGTCAATTTGCAATTTCCTTAAGAAAAAGCGGCACATCTCTAAACCCTATAAAATCCATCACAAACTTCAATTTCTAGGGCTTTCACTCTCTCCCTCTAATCCCCGCTTTCTACTTCTTCCATGGCGTGCACGATCGACTTTCGGTCTCTCGACGAGGGCTTCGGCGGCAAGACCTACAAGCGCAAGCGCGAATCCCAATCATCCGCCGCAACCTCCGTGGGCGCCGATGACGGCGCCGCCATGGAAATCGACGGCGCCCGCCCTCCGCCGTCGAAGCGGACGGCGATCCCCTCGCTGGAGGACCCCGACAGGCCGACCACCGCGTCGACGTTCTCCTTCGGGAGGCCGACCTACGACGGGGTGATCGCGGGGAGGGTGTCGGGGCGGAAGTGGAAGCAGCCGCGGAGGCAGCGGGCGTCGGCGGCGAGGGCGAGCGTGAAGGGGACGAGCTTGGAGGAGAGGGTGAGGCAAAAAGAGATAAAGAAGGCGTACAGGGAGAGAATGTCGGAGCTGAAGGAGGCGATAAGGGCGAACAAGGCGGAGAAGAGGAGGAAGAGGGAGGAGAGGGAGAAGAAGAAGCAGGAGAACATACTGAGGTCGGGGACGAAGCTCCAGAAGATCACCAACCCGAAGACGCTGAAGAAGATCGCCAAATCGAAGCAGAGGAAGCTGCTCAAGGTCGTCCCTGACGAATTGGTCAAGAAGTGAAGCTTTCTGTGATCTTGTTTCAGGGTCACATTTTCTTTGCAGTTCCTGTTGTTTTATGTATAAGAAATGAAGTTTTGAATGAGATTAAGATCAGGTTTACATGCTCTTTGGTAATTCATTGAAATTCTAATTTGATTGATAGCAAGTTGATTGGAGTCTTGAAATGTTTAGAGGGTTCAGTTTCTGGTGAGGGATGAGAAGGTCGATCAGGATCGTGCTTACCTTATGGTCTTGCCGCTCTTTGGTAAAATTCACTGAATTTGAATCTGATTGGAGTCTTGAAATCTTTAGAGGGTTTAGCCTCACTTTCAGTTTCTGGTTAGGGATGAGAAGATCGTGTTAGGGATGAGAAGATCGATCAGGATCGTGTTTACCTCATGATCTTGCCTTCTTGGAAGTCTTCATGTTGTTTGGTGGTTCACTGGGCTTGAATCTGATTGATATCAGCTGACTGGAGTGTTGAAATATACAGAGTGTGCAATGGTTTTAATCTCATTTTCGATCTCTGTTGATGCACAGAATCATTGATGTTAGAGCCTGCGAGGGCTCCTCTGATCATCCCTGTTAAGAACCCTTGGATGATCATCACTAAGGATCGTGTTTACCTCATGACCTTGCCTTCTTGGAAGTCTTCATGTTGTTTGGTGGTTCACTGGGCTTGAATCTGATTGATATCAGCTGACTGGAGTGTTGAAATATGCAGAGTGTGCAATGGTTTAATCTCATTTTCGATCTTTGTTGATGCACGGAATCATTGATGTTAGAGCCTGCGAGGGCTGCTCTGATCATCCCTGTTAAGAACCCTTGGATGATCATCACTAACTCCCCCTTCTAGCAAGGGGATTCATGCCGGCACCGATGAAACAATACAAGCTACTTCACTGCTGATCGGCATCAAGAGGCATTGGTCATTTTCTTGAAATCGAACCAATCTCGTAAGGGCTTGATCGACTGGGGCCTTGTGTCGCATGAGAGAGTGGTTCAGCCATCGGCCAACGATCAATCCAGAATGAAGATCGACGATTCTGACCGTGTTAGCTTTTGTGTATATCTGGGGGGATGAAAATAAAGGAGGGCTCTCTTCGAGAGAACAAAAGAACCCTTTTTGAGGGACTAAACTAGACAAATAAATAAAGTGTGGAATGAAAACGAAGAATGACGAGTCTTAAACATTTCGTCCGCGCCAGCAGATTGCGTTAGTGATTCTAACGAAAGGGCCATAATGAACCACTTTTTAAAATTTGAGAATTTGAGGGACGATGGTGAACAAAAAAGAAGGTTGGGGATGATGTTGAATAAGGAGCTTGTTCAAGAACTAGTGGCATGATTATCCCCTACTGTATCGGGAGCTCATATTGTCATGGGTGCTCCTTTGGGAATGGAATAATTTGTATCATGAAATTTCATTTTCAATTCCAACTGCAATTGTGAATTTATTTGCGTTTGATTCTATCTTGAATGCCCATCAATTGGTTCATAATCGATTCCAGGATTTTTAAGCGAATTATCATGAAATTAGAGTTGGCTCGCCTTGGTACCTACTCGAATCATGCTGAAAATGACAAGATTTGGCCCTTTACAAGTAATAATTCCTTCAAAATTTGGAGCTTATGAATTCACTCATTGACCACACATAACGTGAGAAGAAATTTATTATTATTTATTTGATTAATTATTTTTAATTGTGGTGGGAAGCAACTCTTTTCGATTGAATTAGTGAAATGGATGCTTACGGTCCAAAGAGTTCGTAAACGAGGTTCGCGGGGATTCACGGTTTTTTAGAAATGGGACAGTGAAGGAGCTGACTCTGTTCTTGTCATTACAAAACGGAGAGTGCTTCTTCATGTAATGATCAGGAGAAGAACCAACGACCGGAGCTCCAACCGCCGCCAACGGTCAAGCCTATGGCGAAACTGCACGGACCTCCGCGCGCTGAAGCAGATCCAGGCTTCCCTCGTCGTCAGAGGCTTCAATTCAAACCGCGCGGCTCTGCGAGAGCTCGTCTTTGCCGGCGCGATCGCCGTCTCGGGCACCATCGGCTACGCCCTCCGCCTGTTCGCTCAAATTGCTGAGCCGGATCTTTTCATGTGGAACACCGTCATAAGAGGCGCGGCTCAGAGCCTTAACCCTTCCAATGCCGTCCGTCTTTATTCCCAGATGGAGAGGCGGTTCGTGAAGCCGGATGATTTCACGTTCCCGTTTGTGCTCAAGGCTTGCACTAAGCTTTCATGTGTCAAGATGGGTTTCAGTATCCATGGGAGGATTATCAAGTTTGGTTTCGAGACTAACACGTTCGTGAGGAACACCCTTATCTATTTTCATGGTAACTGTGGCGAATTGGGCATTGCCAGATACTACTTTGAGGGATCAGCGAAGAGGGATGTCGTGGCCTGGTCTGCATTGACTGCCGGGTATGCGAGGAGAGGGGAGCTACGCATCGCCCGGCAACTATTTGATGAGATGCCCGTGAAGGATCTGGTTTCTTGGAACGTGATGATTACGGGGTATGCAAAGAGAGGGGATATAGAAAGCGCGAGGAAGCTTTTTGACCAGGCCCCGGAGAGGGATGTCGTGACATGGAATGCAGTGATCGCAGGTTACGTGCTTTGTGGCAGCAATGAGCAGGCGTTGGAGATGTTTGAGGAGATGAGAAGAGTTGGAGAGAAGCCGGATGAAGTGACAATGCTGAGCCTGTTGTCTGCTTGTGCAGAAATGGGAGATTTGGAGATTGGGCAGAAGATGCACCATTCGCTTTCGGAGTTGTGTTTAGGAGATTTGGGTGTGCTACTCGAGAACGCGCTCATAGATATGTATGCCAAGTGTGGTAGCATCGAGAGGGCGTTTGCGGTGTTCCAAGGCATGAGAGAAACAGACACAACGTCATGGAATTCGATCATAGGAGGTTTGGCTTTTCACGGCCACGCCGAGAAGTCTATCGATCTGTTTAGGGAGATGCAGAGGTTGGAAATCAAGCCGAATGAGATAACCATGGTTGGAGTTCTAGTTGCATGTAGTCATGCCGGCAAAGTCGAAGAGGGTCGTCGATATTTCGATATGATGAGAGAGAGATATGGTATCGAGCCAAACACGAGGCACTGCGGGTGTGTGGTGGATATGCTAGGACGTGCTGGGAGACTGGATGAAGCGTTCGAGTTCATTCGATCAATGGAGACAGCACCCAATGCCATCATCTGGAGGACTCTGCTCGGGCTTGTAGAGTTCATGGAAACGTCGAGTTAGGGAAACTCGCTAACGAGAAGCTCCTGTCTATGCGAAACGACCAGAGTGGCGACTATGTTTTGCTTTCTAACCTATACGCTTTGAAAGGGGAGTGGGATGGTGTCGAGAACGTGAGGAAGTCGATGGGCGACAGGGGAGTGAGGAAAGAAGCTGGGTATAGCCTCACCGAAGGAGACGGCGAAGCACTCATGTACTATTTGTTTGATTCAAAGCCTAGGTTAAGCTCAAGAAACAGAGCATGTGGAGTTGAGAGAGGATAAAAGAGTTTGTACTTTTCTGAAACGAGGAAGCTACCAACTTTCAATTTCCTGTCTGAATGTGAGTTATTATTTTCTTTCCACTCGAAGGATTACTACGGAAACGGCGAACCGCACTACCTTGCTTCTGTGAACAATGGGGGAAGAAACTCATTTTCATCTACGTTTTAACAAGATTGAATGGCCAGTCTTTTTTTTTTTTTTCAGCAGAGTTGCATTAGCAGATTGCTTGTCGAAGCCGCGAAGAAATTGGCAAAGACAATCGGCATCAGAGCAAAGCTTGAACATACTCGCACTCCATCGATCTCCGCACTTTTGAGCTTACAAAATATAGGAACAAGTCGTATATGCACATGGCGACACAAGCTTGTCGACTCAACACACAATATCAAAGAGAACAAAAACCTCTCTGAATGTTCCCTCCCGGAAGAATGTCAAGAGGAGCACAAATGTTCTCTTAGCAGTTCCTTCCAACGACTCCAAAAGTAGCATTATCATCCTTGGCCGTCGTGTAGTCGTGCAGATTAGGACGGGTGGAAGAACCACTATCGGTAACAGATGAAGAACTGGAGGAACACAAGACTAACAAAGTGGTCATTCTTGATGGAACGGGTTTATGCAGCTAAGGTATCGTTCATCACAAAGTCTCCTTTCCTTCCTTGCAGCATCTCTTGGCAATGTGTTTTCCTATTTTTTCAAGCCTGGTCATATTCCGATCATCAAGCCAATCATCAAGATGCATAGATGTGGCCTGGAAAAAAAAAAATTACACAACGTTCAGCATGCATGCCAACTTCAGTTCTAACAAGCCCAACAAAAAATTTCAAATCTCGGATGACAGCCATAGCTTGCTGCTACTCTGCCCAACTGATTAGTCTCAATTCAAACCATTAAACTATCATCTTTTACCAGGAAAAAACATCAGAAACCACAACTGGACCACTGCCAGATCATAAATGCAATTATATGTACACACAGTTCAAAGGCTTTCGGAAGAAGAGACTGTACATAAGTAGGAGAAATTGTTGTCCCATTGAGAAGCTCTCTTGTGGATGCTAACAGAAACGAACGAGATGATTTCTGCATCCCCTAACACTAGAGACATAAGTAATCAGCATTCAGACACGACATTGATGCCTCGTTGACAACTTTCTTTTTTCTAGTCACAAGATCTCTAAAGTACACAGAAACAATGGCTTGGCCTATTCTTGGTCCACATTTGTCTCTTTCCCCTCCCCTATCTTACCTATCCCAAAATAGGGGGAAATTTTAGACACACTTGGCTTCTTGAGCAGATGTATACATGCATTGTAAACAGCTAGAGTCAAGGATCAGCTCCAACTAGATATGCCTGCTGAAATATAAAGGCTTTGAAGGAAGATACCAATCTTACTCCATTCTGAAAAAACTGAATTTGAGAAAAAAGCACCCAACCACTGAGCTTCCATGAGTAAGTGAATGGACACACATCACTCCAGCTAAACCAAAACCAAGTGGCTCATAGTTTAGGAGCTAGGGTCATTAAAAGACAGTTCTGCACCCCTGGGTACAACTGCAGTCAGTTACGGCAGCTCTTGCTTGTAATTGGTTAAGGAAGCAAGTAACTCAATTTGAGCACTTACTTTGTATGCACATCAGATCAAACAATATAGCGCCCTGGCACATGGTTCACAGAAAAAAACAAGCACGTCTTTCTGCCACTCGGCAGGTGGTCTGTCAAATGTCCATAGTTGCTACCTCCTGAGCATCCACAGCACTATGAACAGGTTCTACAGTTCTTTCAGCCTCAGATGTCTTGGTATGAGAAGTTTCTCTTTCGTCGTTCTCTTCAATATCTTCCGCTTTAACATCTGCTATAACCTGAAGAAGGTCCAGGGGGGTGGCGGCTGGGTCCAGTTCAATGCATCCCTTGGGAGAATTGGGAGCTTCTTGTCCAGTAAGCATGCATGAGGGAACCCGATGTGAAAATCGGAACATCTCTTCTCTTGGAATCCTTCTGATTTCCCTGAGGTCCAGATGCCGATGAAACACTGCCCTGAATCTGGCAACTTTCACCAATGGGATGACGAGCACGCCTTGCTCTTCATCATAGTCTTCTAGCACCTCCACCATGTCATACTTATGTATTATGTCATCTGCAGTCAGCTCGTTCCAATTAGGGGACCAATATCTATAGAGAGCCCATACATCACCTTTTCTTGGAAATATGCGAATAACACCACGCACACCTTTGGTCCACCGGACCTTGTGAGAAAAGGCATTGAGCGAGTCATAAATCTCATATTTTCCCACTCTGAAATCTCCACAAGTTTTTGAGAAACCAGAAGCAACCCAATTTAAGGGGCCTAGTTCACTGTTAGTCTTGGAATTAAGCCGGCTAATACGCATCTTGAATGGATTTAAGGAAATCACTTTCTGAATCAGGGCATAAAATCTAGGCATCCCATCATCATCGTCATACACCGCCCAAACATGGTTTTCTCTAAATGATTTTTCTGTTCGATCTTTATCGAAATCATGGAAATCTGGATCCAGGACACTCATTGAAAGCATCTGCGAAGTTCCAGCATCTGTATTAACAATGCCTGGGAAGGACTTCGCGTCAGAATATTCTTTCTTCGGATCCACAGACTCTCTCGACTTCGTTTTATCATTAGTGCCCCCATCTACAGGAACTATTCCCACCAACTCATTAGTTTTATCATCCTTCCCATTCATCTTCCCCTTGCCTGCAGTTTTAGCTATAGTTGCTGACCTCGATTCATCTAGGTTCTTGCCAATTTCTCTCTGGGCCTTCATAATCAGTGTTTTCTGAACTTGAAGCTCAGTCATTTCCCTTATAGCATTACGCCTTGTGATGCCACTAACAGAAACTGCTCCAGAGTTTGCTTGTTTGGAAAAACCTGCACCCACAGCACCACTCGCCATTCCCATTTGATTGGTAACGTCTCTCCCATGGTCACTGCCACCGAGATCATCCATCCCTCTCCTTCTCTTGACACCACCAGTATAACCAGTCGACGACATGCCGCTGTTCTTTCTGGAGACTTGCTTCCTTCGAAGAGCCTCTTCTCTTTTTGTCGCTGCCTGAGCCTCCTCTCGCTCTCTTTTCACTTTCTCGTATGCCTGTTGCACCATACTTGCAGCTTGAGCGGCGGTTGAAGCACTACTTGTTTTTGAGAATGGGCTCCAGTGAAAGTCATTTTGCATGTATGAATCATGACCACTGAATCCCCCCACTCCAGTACCAGAAGGAGCATTACTCCTGCCTGAGTTCGTTGTGTCCTTGCTATTCACTTGATGATTTGTGGACTGCTGCTGCTGGGAAAAGTTCCAGGGGGTAGCTGACGTAGTTCTATCAGATGATGGTGGAGCTATTTCTATTGCAAAAAAGGGCTTCTGGCAGTTGGGACATAGCAGGTTGTGATTGAGGTAAACTCTGAGATACTCATATTGCATTTTGCAGCGGTGACAAACTGTCCAAAATGTACTTGGCTTTGTCTTCTGGGAAGAGTGCCGTGTTCGATCCGTAGTTCTATGACTCTTAGCAGTCGTATTTGTCGTAGCAGTTGCATTCGGGGTCTTATCGAGATTATAAAAACTATTGGCCCTTGGAGTTGCTGATGAAGCTCCGGTCGATTTAGGAACCTTTTGGAAGGTCCTTACAAATCTCTTCTGGTCGTATGCTACCTTCTTAACCTTATCTGATAGCAAACTCCAGGCCTGTGATATCAGTTTAAAAGCCCCTTCTGCTCCAATAGACTTGTTCTTATCAGGATGCAGCATGAGAGCAAGCTTCCTATATTGTCTCCTCACCATCTCTTCATCAGCTGTTGGATCCACGCCGAGCACACCGTACCAATCTGGCTCCCCATTAACTTTGTTCTCTGCAGAAACATACACATCGAGCGTCGCTAACATTTGGGTCATGCCTTCCAGTCCCGGATAAAGACTTTGGGCCTTCAAAGCAAACTTTTTGGCCCCTGCTATGTCCCTTGCTATGAACTTCGTTTCTGCAATTTCTTTTGCCCTTGTAGCCTCATCTTTATTGCAGTCCATTCCCCCCTGCCTACACAAAACCTGTAAAAATAGTGATCAATATTTGTGTGTCTTCTGACGACTTAATCAGGGGAGAGAGGAGGGAAGGAGGGATATAGAAGATTTTACATAATTGCATAGTGAACTAGTGAAAAAGTTTTTGCGGTTCCCAAATATCTCAACAAAGCCAGCCAATCAATTTAACAGATTACAGCGACTCTGTTATGTTAAGTCAACTAATCGGCATCACTAGCAGGACTTGGGCAATATGCATCAAGTCTAAATCTGCCTTAAACAGCACCTTAAAGCAAATAGAATACTCAGAATTTTACAAAACTCACACTTGCAGCTCAAACGACCATTAGAAATTCTTCCAAACATAAATGAAACATCATAGCTATTACAGTGGGATCCAGAGCCTAGACAATAAAAAGCACATTAATGACAGGAAAAAATCACACATCATAGCATGCATATCAATTGAAGGAGTCTATGGCTTACCTTAACTAGGAAGGAACTGATTTACATTGAACCTTGTAAAGGCAACTTAGCTTATGCTTACTTCACATGAAAACTAGGCAAATATAGACCACAGTGATGTAAACAAAACCGCAACAGCCAGACTCCGTCCCTCCGGCTAGTTGGGAGGAAATCGAACACTGGCTCCGTCTGTTTCAGCAAAAACAGTGAGAGAGTGGAAGAGGAGGCTTTAGGTTTTGTCGTGGGAAGAGAGGAGGAGGGAGACGATGACACAGCTGAGCTGAGTTGCACGACAAGGAGCCACTTTCCATGGGCTAATGCTAATGGGCATGGGCCACTCTTGAGGGTGGAGCTTTGTTATCTGTACTCCAATTTATTAATAAGCTTCTTAAATAGAAAGCTCTTCGTAAACATTAAGGTTGAAGCCATTTTGATCTTCCTTGAAATCATGACCGATACAATTACATTTCTAAATCAACTTAGAGAAACCCATTTTTCAGCAAACTCACTCGAATTGCTTGGATCAATAGAAACCCTAGAAGCAGCCACAAATAAACATACAAAGCAAATTAGCCCCACTATATAACAAGAATTCGTGTTTACCTAATAGTAGGAGCAGTTGCTTGATGTCAAGTTTCGACTTCTCAAAGCCACCGCATCCAGACTTCCATTACCATTTTATTCTTTTCCTCACACGAATCCCGAAAGAAAAGCCAAGACTGGGCTTCGTTTTTCTTCAAATATCACAACAAGTAAACATGCCCTAAGCTTGTCGAGAAAGTGTATGGATGTGCAACTTGCTGGACCATTACCAAACCAATTGACCTGTCTCTCTAGTAAAGATTAAAGATCAACTCTTGTCTGGTCAGAAAGATTCAAGAAGAGCGGGAGAATTGGAACCAGAATACACAGCGCAATAGTGACAAGCGAGGCCTGCAACAAAGATAAGGAAGAGAAGCAGAACGAGGCAGACGGATTTGAGTAACATGTATCATGTAAAATGTACCTTAAAAAGCACTTAATGCAAAATGAATAGCAAAATGAGTACTTAGAATTTAAAAAAACTCGCAAGTGCAGATCGAATACCAATTAAAAGTCTACAAAACATAAATGTAACATAGAAACAATTAGAGCAGGTTCCACTTTTTAGGAATATGAGCTGGGACAATAACGATAATATTAATGACATGGCAAAAGTCACAAACTCAAAGCATGCATATCTATCGAGGAGTCTACGGGGTTTACCTTTACTGAAGGAACTGAATCACACTGAACCTTGTGACAGGTGACTTAGCTTATGCTTACTTCATATGAAAACTAAACACACATGGACCACAGTGATGTAACCAAAACCGCAATAAGAAGACTATTAATCATGACCAATAAGAATTCATCCCTAAATCAACTTAGCAAAGAGAAACAGTAGTCAGAAAATTCACTCGAATTGCCTGCATCAATAAAAGCCCTAAAAGCAGACCATTGAACATGCAAAGCAAAGCAGCCCAACACTATACGGCAAAAATTCAAGTTTACCTAATAATAGGAGCAGTTGCTTGATATCGAGTTTCGAGTTCTCAAAGCCACCATGCCCCGACCTCAATTACCAACTTATTCTTTTCTCACGCAAATCCCCCCCCCCCCAAAAAA
Source organism: Psidium friedrichsthalianum (assembly GCA_019149425.1). Lineage (NCBI taxonomy): Eukaryota > Viridiplantae > Streptophyta > Magnoliopsida > Myrtales > Myrtaceae > Psidium > Psidium friedrichsthalianum. Next base: position 21,362 of record JAGVVM010002506.1, read on the forward strand.
AAAAGCCAAACTGGGGCTTCGTTTTCCTTGTCAAAACTCACAACATTTCAATATTCCCTAAGCTCGCGCATGGATGTACGAACCGATTGACACGTCTCTAGTAAAGGTTAAAGATCAATCCTTGTCTGTCACGGAGACTCAAGAAGAGCCAGAGAATCAGAACCAGAATGCCAAACCCTCAAAAGAGTAACAAGCAACACCTGCAACGAGAAGCAAAGGATGAGTTACCACTGCCATACTTGCAGAAGGATTGGGGCAATACGTTTCAAGTAAAATATGTACTTTAAAAAGCACACAATGCAAAAAAAAAAAAAAAAAAGACACTCAGAATTTTACAAAACTCGCACATTCAGATTGAACTACCAATAGAAAGTCTAAGAAACATAAAGGAAACATAGGAGCCATTAGAGCGTGATCCACATTTTAGGAATATGAGCTGCAGCAATAACAAGAATATTAATGACATGGAAAAATTCACAAACTCGAAGCATGCGTGTCGATTAAGGTGTCTATGGCGCTACCTTAACTAGGAATGAACTGACTTACACTGAAACTCGTGACAGGCAACTTAGCTTCCGCTTCACATGAAAACTAAGCAAACACGGACCATGATGATGTAACCAAAAAGACTATTAATCATGACCGATACAAATTCATTCCTAAATCAGATTACCAAAGAGAATATTAATGACATGGAAAAATTCACAAACTTGAAGCATGCATGTCAATTAAGGTATTTATGGCGTTATCTTAACTAGGAACGACCTGAATTACACTGAACCTCGTAACAGGCAACTTAGCTTAAGCTTACTAACACTAAGATAACACAGACCACGAAGATGTAACCAAAACTGCAATAACAAGACCATTAACCATGACTGATACAAACTCATCCCTAAATCAGCTTAGCAAAGAGAACCATTTGTCAGAAAATTCACTTGAATTGCTTCCGTCAATGGAAGCCCTAGAAGCAGACCATGGCAGATGCAAAGCAAACTAGCCAAACACTATGCAACAAGAATTCGAGTTTACCTAATAATAAGAATGGTTGCTTGATGTCGAGCTTCAAGTTCTCAAAGCCACCATGTCCAGACCTCCATTGCCAACTTATTCATTTCCTAATGCGAATCCCAAAACGAAAAAACCAAACCACGGCTTCGTTTTCCTCGTCAAAAATCACAAAATTTCAGTATGCCCTAAGCTCATCGAGGAAGTCACGGATGTACAAACCAATTGACACGTCTCTAGTAAAGGTTAAAGATCAATGCTTCTTTGGTCACAAAGATTCAAGAAGAGCCAGAGAATCAGAACCAGAATACACAATCTTCAAAAGAGTAACAAGCAACGCCTGCAACAAAGAGAAGGAAGAGAAGCAGAGGATTAGTTACCATTGTCATACTTGCAGAAGGATTTAGGCAACACGTTTCAAGTAAAAATGTACCTTAAAAAGCGCTAAACGCAGAAAGAGTACTCAAAATTATACAAAATTCGCACGTGCAGATCAAACTACCAATATAAAGTCCACGAAACATAAATGACACGTAGGAGCCGTTAGAGCGGGATTCACATTTTTGGAAATGAGCCGCGTCAATAACGAGAATATAAATGACATGGCAAAAGAGACAAACTCAAAGGGTGCATACCGATCAAGGAATCTCCAGCATTACCTTAACTAGGAATGAATTGAGTTACACTGACCGTCGTAACAGGCAACTTAGCTTATGCTTACTTCGCATGAAAACTAAGCAAATACGGACCACGGCATTGTAACCAAATCCGAAATAACAAGACTATATTAATCATGATCGATGCGAATTCTTCCCTAAATCAACTCAACAAAGAGAACCCATCTGTCAGATCACTCAAATTGCTTGCATCAATAGAAACCCTAGAAGGAGCCACCAGTGAACACATACAAAGCATCTGTAGCCCAAGACTACACAACAGGAATTGAAGTTTACCTAATAAAAGAAGCAGTTGCTTGATGTCGAGTTTCGAGTTCTCAAAGCCACCATGGCCAGACCTCCATTACCAATTTATCCTTTTTCTCAGGCGAATTTCAAGGAAAAAAAGAAGAAGAAGAAGAAAAAAAAAAAGCCAAACCGCGGCTTCGTCTTTGCTTGTCAAAGGTCACAACTTTTCAGCATGCCCTAAGATGGTCGAGGAAGGGAATGGATGCCTGACGTACAGGATCATTAACGAATCAATCTACGCGTCTCTAGTAAAAGGTTCAAAGATCACCGCTTGTCTGGTCAGAGAGATTCAAGGGACAGCAGGGGAATCAGAACCAGAATACGGAACCTGTGTACAAGAGTGACCAGCCACGCCTGCAAGAAAGAGAAGGAAGAAGAACCAGAAGATGAAGCTTACCATCGTCATTGCCTCAAGAGGGAGATCAGAGCCATGGACACGGCAAGACCACGGGCGAGACAAAGAAGAGCGACGCAGGTGATTATCTCCCTCCTTGTTCTCTGTCCTTTTGTAAAACCATAAACTTATCCATTTTCGCATGGAAATGAGAAAATTTATAACACTCGTCACCCCGCTAATATGAGTAAGTGAATCAGCAATATACACACACACATATACACACACACGAGCCCATTTGCTATAGCTCAGGCCAATTGGGTAATTAGATTATTGTCCTGTCTAAATTCAAATCAAGATCATAAATAGTCGGAATATTCAGAAAAGAATTTAGAGACTTAGACCTTACCTTTTGGGGTCTTATTTGGTAAATAAGAATGTCACAAAGAAATAGAAGAAAAGGAATCAAAACAAAAATTATGAAATGGGAATAATAATTAACCCCAAATTACTGTGCTTGGTGACATTTTGTGTTTTAAATGAGGTTCCAATTTTCAACTTGTAAGTTCCTAAAAGAATTTGGCAATTATTAGATTTATGATTGCATTTACCAAATGAAACTTTCCTCTTAAGTATGTTAATGAAAAGATGGGGCCATTTTCGCCGCTATGTGACTAAATCCACTCCTTTTTGTTTAGATATAGACAAAATCTGCCTTAATGGTTTCCATATTTGTATAGTTTTCCTTAACTTAGATATTTCTCCTTTTATGATCTCTCGTCAAATTGAAACTTGGTGCTGCTTTGGAAATAAAAATCAGTCTCTTCTGCATCACCATTACTTTTGTAACAACTAATTTACTCTTCGTTCCACCTGTGTCAAAAAATCGCTTTCCTAATGATTTTTCTATTTCGACCCAAAAAAATGATTTTTCTACCATTTAATTCCATTAGTCTAAAAAGAAAAATCAGATCTTCTTATCACAACATCAAAAGAATTTATGTTTTTTCTTTATTATTGGCAATGCATTGTTACATTGAGCAATGTAAGATATTATTGGAGTAGCTAGAAATCCACTAACAACATTAAAGTGAAAAAAGTATGCATGTTGAGCCATCTTGGTAATTTTTACGTGAACTCTCCATGAATGATATTGATTTTTGTCGATCCAAAATGAATGAAATTTCACTGGCATTTTAAAGAATTCATTTTTTTTCTTTTGCGAAAGCTTTGATTTAGCTATATTTCATTGTTGAAAGTTTCACATTGAGGAATGTAGTTATGACTTTGTTTGGAAAATCTTCCAAGAGGGTTTTATTTTGATTCATCCAATTATGTTATTGAAATCATGCAATTGTGCTAAAAAGTTGCTTATGTAAAAATTCTTTTAGATTCAACTTGAAAAAATAAATTCGTAAATTTGCTTGACAATGTGGAAAAGAATTAGGTTTCTTCAGAATTTCTCTATTCGGCAAAGCTAATCTCTACATAAGTAAAACCTAAAAGCACAAATAAAATATAGTGTCTTCAAATATACAAGCATACTCACAATGAAAAGAAGAAGAAGAAGAAAAAGTATGTGATATTCTTAATTATGGCAACTAGATCCAACGTAGTAATAGAAATAATAATAAAAGATGAAAATTAAATTTTTTGGTGTTCCCACTTTAAACTGCAATTAAATAATGGATTAATACCACGAAAAATTTCAAATCTATATACTTGTGACAAATTTACCATCTGTTAGTTTTTATTTAATTTTTACAGTCAAATTGTTAAATTAAATGACATATGGTAGTTGACGGGTGTGCTAATTTAAGATTTTTATCCTCCATTTATCAATGATGTACCAGTTTATGACTTTTTAAGGTATAAACCCAATTTATCGAACATTAACGGAGAGTAAATTTATCACAATGCAATAATTTATGATTTTTGGTGATCAAAAAATTATTTAGAATAATTTTATCACAGGTGTATTGGTTTGAGATTTTTGTGGTTAAAAAAAT